>CAJDSM010017899.1:0-16394 GCA_903981925.1 Ostrea lurida
TGGTGTCTTTTATTTCGAGTTCGCTGGGATAGATATCGAATTGACATATGAATTAAAGGCCATCACTACAGATTTATTCTCATGTTGAAGCTTTTGAATGAATTCTGCTTTAAAAGAATATAAAAGCAGGTCAGCTAATAAAGGAGCACAATTCGTGTCCATGGGAATTCCAACAGACTGTTGGAAGACCTGATCACCAAAAACTACAAAGATATTGTCAATGAGGAACTCCCATATTGCTTGAATATCAACTTCAGAGTACTTGTACGTAGAATCAGTGTAGAGTTTACAAAATGAGTTTTAGAAGGTATGACTATACCCTTTTCCATTTTTGTTGAAGAAGCAACTGTCTATAATGTTAAAACGTCTATTCTTTAATATTCTATGAAGAATGGTTGTGTAAAGTGTTGAGAAGTCATATATTCTGATGTTCCAATCATGAGGTGTTTGTATTAATTATTTTGATGAAAAGGTGAACATAACGAACAGTGATCAATCTCAGAAATCCTATAATCAAATCAAGAAGGGCAAACACGGACGCCTAGGTATATCAGAGGTGGAATCAGGTGCCCAGGAGGAGTATGCATTCACACGACCAGTTACACCCACCGTGAGCTTTTTATCTTGATCAAGAGTAATTTGTAGTCAAGAACAGAGTAACAATTGGTATTAAAATCACGTCAGACAGCACCTGACCAATGACAGGTTGTAATGGCAAACTAGAGCATTATAATCACCACAGAATTTGCTATTAATGTTGCCTCTAATTGAGACTGTTGAAACCCCTGTAACATCAACTTGTTTGTCAGTAGATTGCCATGATCATGCGCAGAACAAGCTCTTGAGTATTACTGCTTTTAATAGACACATATATACAACTATATTACGACATAAAAGACAAACAATATGATTAAATGATACCTGTTCTGCATAGGAATTGTTTCGGTTTGGATTAAATACGCAGGTATCGTTGCTTAATCGGCTTTTACAACAGACTACAGGAATTTGAGGATTTTGCGCAATGTTTCCAGTCTCATTTCTCCAAAGGTTGGATGAATTAAAGTCTCGGTAGTTGTCAACTCCGCAACACTTGAACTGAAAGGGTCAAACATGAATACTTTAAAATACAGGGAAAAGGTTTGGCAGTTCAAAAGTAAACCTAGACATAATCTAACAGTGCTTCGAAATATGTACATTACATGTGTGATAATTTTAAAAAGTTTAACATTGAATAGCCATGGCAACTTACCTCGACAGAAACAAAATTTATTGCCAAGGAGATAGAATCGCTTGCATTAATCCCCTTGTACTCATCCCTTATCGCTTTTTGGAAGGGTTTCTTGAACCAGTTGTCAACCTGATAATTAATTCAAATAAACGTTATTTATCAAGCAAATTAAACATCTTAGTTACAAGGCGGGGTTTGAAATGGGACGAGGGAATTACCTCACTGCGAACCGCCAGTATCAGTACGACGAAGGTGATCTCTGCCAGCAGCAAAATAACAAGGAAAACCACATACTACAAGAATAATCGAACATAAAATCATGTCTTACAAAATGGTGAACTTCAATCCGTGTTCGGTATTCAATATCATTATTATTATACATGTACATGTATGTGTATTTAGCATTTATCATTTCAATGAAGATATCCAGTAAAGTTGGAAATTAAGAAAATAAGTGATAATCCTTTCAGATAAAATAATATCGATGATTATTATGTTTTGACACCTATATTCGTACAAGTTAACTTGAACTTAAAAGAAACCAATACCAAAGGTTTTAGACTTGTAAATGATTATTATCAGTTAGCCATGCATAATTGTTTTCAAAAAATTTAATACATACGACTATAAGCATTCGTTTGACTTTGCAACAAGCGCCTACACAACCAATGATACCAAGGATAAAGAAAAAGTCGCCAATGATTATAAAGGCCAACGAAGCATCTCCAACAAAGTCGGCGATATTGAAGTCGTTTAAGTTAGCGTTTACTCCAGCTTCCTGTAGGGCGGTTGTCAGTTTGCTGTAGGAATCTTGTAGAATACTGTTCATGAACGCGTCACCCCATCTTACAATAGAACCGACGACCAATAAAGTTATCCCAATCAGCTGAAAAATGTATCATAAAGATGAACATACATGTATGCATATCGGGTGTTGTGTAGAATTGCGAATTCTTTTAGTTGGAATTATTGTTTTCAGTTTCTGCATTGAAGTGGTATGTACATGTACATGTATAAAGCCAAAGGAAAGCTATAAGGGGGTATTTTTCCTTAGGCGAAACCAAAATAATAAGCTTGCTTTAGGAAAATAAGAATATTGCTGACTCCTTCAATGATACACTTATTATCACCAATACAAACATTAAAACCAAGACCCAAGACCATAAACTGAGAATAGACTTAAAATCAAAATTTTGATCCCTAATGCTTGCATAAGTGTTAAAAAATCTCGTGGATGATAAAAAAAAAATCAAATGCAATATATATTGAAAATTTTAGTTCTTTATGACAAGTATTTCACAAGTTTGCAGGATTTGAAATTTAGACTTAAGTTTATTCATAGTTTATGGTCTTTAGGCCAGAATAAAACAAGTATGTATAAATCCAGGGCATACTAGTATTTGCCTTGATTGTTATCGTTTGCTACGTAAACTGGTTCTTATTGATTAATGTCCGAAATATACCAATATTATATCTTACATATGTATAATGAATATTCATGATTACATTCGGAACATATCAAACCTTTTCATAAGATTAAAAAGAAGTTAATAGTTGTTCCGAATAGGATGGGTAGGTGTACTTTAGTCATTTTGCCATAATATTCAGGAAATCAGCAAAATTAATCGATTTATTTTTATAAAGTAAAATACAGTAGAGGCGTGCTAATGATACATGTAACTAATAGCTTCATCGAATCCTCCATAAGATAGGAAAGGATCGAATTACAATGTAATATCATTATGTACTACAAAAAAATTATTTAAACTTTTGTAGTTACCCAAATTAAAAAAAAAAAAAAGCAGCATGTCTTTCAGATAGGCATTTTCCTTAATTTGGATTGAACTTACCGAAAAGATGGTGTTGATGATGACAAGAAAAAAGCTGCTAACTCCTGTACAGGCTCCCATATTGATAAAGCCGCGTCACACAGACTCCAAATTATCACATACCGCTAGGCCTCCTAGAAACGATATATCGCATATATTACATTAACACATCCTCGATCCAATCACTATTCTTGTATTTACGTATAGAAAATCGCTCATCTACGAAAACAGTTATTGATTCTTATCTCGAAATATCGAGTAAAATTACACTACGGAAATTCGGCAACAATTTATGGGTTATCTGAAATGTCTGTAATAATACTTGTGTCGCATTTGGTCAAATATCTTTCCATGTTCCTTTATGTCTATAGATATACCCATACGTATATTTTATTTAGATTTACCGGTATACATTCTAAGGGTGCATTCAATTTGTATGAGTTATCTTCCCTTGTAGAAATTTAGAAAATACAGTGACCAATATTTTCTTTGTATATTTTGAAATTTCACGATTGTATAAACCTTTTCACAATGGAATTTCGTTAGATATTCCATATGAATTTATATCATAAGTTAGAAATTTATTTTCTCACTGGAAATTATGATTTATCACACAACTGTACTGTTTCCGGGTTCATAACACGGGTTCGGAAAAACGATATCAACTCGTAGCTGAGGTTCATAAGAATGCAAATTAGGTAGGTCAATCAATCTTGTGCTACGTAAAGAAAACTGCACATCAGCCTTCGAAATAGTAAACTTTGACGGTAAAAGACTAATAGAATCCTTCATTAGTACTAGTGTGAGATAGGGAAATTCCACCGAGGGGACAAGATTCGCAGTCTAGGCCGGGAGTCTATCTCGAGGCTTTGCCGAGTCCTAGACAGCGAATCTTGTTCCAGAGGTGGAAATTCCCTATCCCACACGAGTAAATAATGAAGGATTATATTTCTTACATTTTACTTCACTGTTTATAGTGCATAAAATAAGGAAATTTGGGGCGATTTAGAATTATCAAAAGCTTTATTTGAACTGTAAAGCAAAGACTAATTAAACAGGCAGAAAGAGCATGCTCGAAAATGGTTTACACTAGTGTAAACTGAAAAACTCAAGGCTATCCTCTAGGAAGCCATATCATATTGAAATTATAAAACATATATTGCTTCACCGTGCAACGTATATATAGGATCTCCCATGGGCTGTGGTTTGATATGATTTATAAGTTGGATATAAATTAATTAAACCCACAACCCAGGGGAGATTTTTTTTATTACAGTTGTGCCCCCCCCCCCCTTCTCTGTTTTCTTTCTGCAATTACATTGAATTTGTAGCCATGTCACTATAGTAAGCAACGTCACAAGAAAGAGTGCTACAACAATACACAAACATATCATGTTTGAGCAGAATTATTTTCAATTGCTGCATAAATTTAAGCAAAGAATTATCCAGTCAGTCGGCAGAGTCAGTATAATGTACACAAACGACGTAAATTTTACGCACGTTTGTGACGTCACAATTGACCAGTTGGCGTAGGAAAACACAGTGTAATAATTAGAATTTATGTTATGAGTGATATCCACGGGATAAAGGAGTAAACATGTGATAAATAAAAATATATGACGTCACAATCAATGACGTCGTAGCAGTGCGAGATCGAAAAATCTCACATGGCTGTCTCATAGGGTAAAGTTGGTCTCACACAGTAAATATGAGAAATTGTTTTGTCACCGAGGTTATTCCAAGGGCATTTGTGTCTTAAAGGTAAGGTTTGCACCATTTCAATATGTAGCGAACAAGTCATGTTACATAGAAATATGTTCAGTAGGAATTTGTCTTTTAAAAATCGACTTTTAAAAAGAAATTGCCCGTATTGTTTTTTTGACCACGTGGGCTTAATTTGTGATGTTTTGCGTTTTCTGGAATTTTCTACTAAAGAGAATACTAGCTATATAAAAAACTACACAAAGCAAACTTACCGGTGGAAAGGAGAATAATTTTTTAAAAAGAGTATAACTTAACAAGTTATGTTGATTGGTTGATGAAATTTGAATTTAAAACACAAAAAATAGCACTTTTTGTATATATGATAAAATTCAAAGTGGTTGCCATGACAACAAAAAGGTATATTGAACAGCTTTGTAAGACCTACGTCACGAAAAATTCACTTTTAACATAAAATTTCAATCATAGAGATTAGAAAAGCAAATAAAATATTACCAACCGGGCTTTGTGTTCCATGGTAACCATTAACATTATTTTATTGGTGCATTTTGTCACTATGTTTTATCATTGTACAACTTTTAATGGGTATATTGAATATTTTCAATAACAAAATATGACTCCAACCCCGAAATGAAAAACTAGGTATATCTATTTGTCAAATATTGTGAAGTATTGCACTATCTCTCATCAGCCCCCCCCACCTCGATTTATTTAAAGGCATATTGTCTACACATTTGTATTTTTTTCATCAGCAGAAACTAATGCGTATTGACGTTAAAAAGATTAAAAAGGAGTAAAAATGTGCAAATTGTAAAAAATAAAATGATATAATTGTCGTTTTTGTGAAGTTTGTCTGCCCAGAGAATCTGATTAATTATACGAATATACCAAGATTCTGATGACGTTTCTGATAACTGTCGACAACGTCAGAAGACGACGTCACAATGCTATCTATAGGCTAGCAATGTTAACAGTTGAAGAAAACATACAAATTCTATTACTTAGTATATTCTATGAACTGCTGTATTATTTTTTTTACTTTCTAGTTTATATGTACTTAAAAACTTGAATTTTCATTGTGCTGTTAGTCATTTTGAGAATTTTTTGTCGTTGAGGCCCCTTGGTAACTGCGTGTGAGCACGCGCGAATAGCTTTCCGAACGAGTTCAAACTAGGGGTCATATGAATAAAGGGGGCTAAATCGAATTTTTGTCTTCCCGACAAGAATTCAACGAAACTGTATTTTATTAGTTTGGAGTAAGAATAACAGTAAATAATCATATTGGTAACAAATATTTAATCTAATATCATCATAATCTTACGATTTCAATGCATTCTAAGTGAAATAAAATATTGAGATTTGTTTAGACAATATGCTTTAAACAATTTTACTATCGAAATATATAGATCAAGCTGACGATTGATGAAGGTAAAATTATTGAATTTTTAAAATGATATTAAAATAGTACGACTTTAACCACAAAATATAAGAATGAATACCTTTGGATGTCTACCATAGATATGTAATATTTAAATAAATCAAGGTTTTCGTTAGTAATTCTTTATCGATAGGACAATAATGGAGTACGTATTAATTATCAGTATATATCGTCAATTTCCCGGCACGTTTTCCACGCTCCCGTTTCATCCTAAATTCTGTGTTTTTTAAATACCACATTTGAAATAAATTTCCTCTTTTATTCCATAGCCTGATGTTTATCTACATGATAGATAAACGACTATCACCTTCGTATTTTAGCCCAGTCAGTGACGGCTCAAAAAGAGGGGGGGGGGGGGGGCGTAAAGTTAGTAAAATGACACTTCGTAGATTGTTTTTATTTCCCCAAAATCCACGCCGTTATACATATTCCTTAGACCAACAAAATTAAGAATATTTTAAAATATATACTGGAGTAAATAACTTGTTGATCTTACGTGATCACATTAGTCGTGCGACATGATCCACGTATTTCAACATGTCAAAATCCATGCTACATAAATGGCTTCAGCACGAGTCAATTGAAGATGCCATACCATTGAAAATATAAAGTAATTAAAGAGGAGGAAAAGCATATTTAGGCCTTGTTAGTTTATTTCAAAAATGTCTGGGAATATAGTAAAATTTAACATGTATAGCTTTGTTAATTATATGACTCGAAATATCGGACTTTTTGTCAAATATGAGGATACTATTCGAATGCAAAGAATGATCAATCATAACAGCACCAAAATAAATTCTACTTCCACTAGCAATATTTACGTTGTTTCACACGGAATGTCAGCAAAGATTCATCATTCTTTTATCTACGTCGATCTTTGTTTACAAAAAACTGATTTGGTGCAATATTTCAAGTGCCGATGCCCAATTACAAAGTCACCGGCGACTTCAATAGAAATTACCGTAGCTGCGTGACTTCCACATGCTATAAAAAATGTAGACTTTTATTATTATAAAACAAAATCGTAATAAATGATTATTTGACAATTTTGTCAAGCAGATTTACACATATATGCCGCTGTAAAACTTGACAACGGTAGTAAGCCTAAATATTAACAAGAAAGTACATGTGTAATTCAGAAGGACTTGTGATGCAGAGCTCTACGTAGTTGTGACGCACTTTTTCATTGTGACGTCATAATGTGGGTGACGCACTTTTTCATTGTGACGTCATAAAGTGGGAAATGTACGGAGGTACATCCAGAGTTATCTCCCTGTTGTCGCAAACCTGACCTTAAAGATTATGAAGTGAAAATAAGTGTATTAGAAATTTCCAGCTTCTTCAAACCGTGACGTTGCAGCGACGACGTCACAATCGAATTGACGACGTCAAACAATAACAAAGCGAAAAATTCGGGTTACACGTGAAATAGAAAGTAAAGCAAAATATGCCTTTAATGGTCGTTGTGTAATAAATGGAATCTAAAACTCGTGATTATGGCATATGAAATTTATGAAAGTCGTTACCGGATTTAAATATTTCCCTCGCCAAGGCTCGGGAAATATTAAATCCGGTAACGAATTTCATAAATTTCATATGCCATTTTAGCACCCATTCAAGATCCTCTATTTATTTACTTGGTAGACATTCCTTATGTCTTGAATCGATTTTTTTTTTTTTTTTTAATTTGATTTTTTTTTTATAGTGAATCACTTTGTATATAAGTGTTATAATATTTCATGCAGTGACGTTCAGGGTCGTAGCAATGAGGATTCTTTTTATCGTGCCCACCCCTACCGGACAGTTTTTAAGGATCACGACTTTCACTTTAATGTTGGTGCTTGACAAAGCGGACTCACATGTTTGACGCGGCACTGGAATCGAGAATACATACATGTACAATCCGGCTTTCCCGGTCACAAAGCGAGCGTCCTACTCAATACGCTATCATGAGCGTCCTACTCACTAGGCTAATGCATCCTACTCGCAAGGTTATTGCAGGAGTCCTACTCGCCAGAATGCTTTATCGCCCGAGGTCCCTCACTCACCAAGTTATTTATGGCGAGCGGCCCGTTTATTCACCAGTTTATTGCAATGATGCAGCTCCTTACTCTACTATTAGGCTAACCGTGCCTTGAAAAATATCCATACTCACTAGGTTATCACGAGCGCCATACTAACTAGGCTATTGCGAGCGTCCTACTCACTAGGTTATTGCAGGAGTCTTACTTACAAGAGTAGAGCGCTCGCAATAGCGATTGTGAGTAGGGCCGCTCCGAAAGCCTTGGTAAGTAGACATCCTGCAATAACCTAGTGAGTAGGACGCTCGCACAGCCTATTAGTATGGCACTCGTGATAACTATGAGTTGACTACGGTAGCTTGTGAATAGGCGCGTGCATAATAAGCGTTTGTGAGTAGGGCGCTCGCATAAATAGCCTTGTGAGTAGGACTTCTGCAATAGCCTTGTGAGTAGAGCGCTCGCAATACCTTGTGAGTAGGGACGCTCGCGAAAGCCTTGTAAGTAGACTCCTGCAATAACCTAGTGGAGAGGACGCTCGCAATAAGCCTAGTGTATCGGCGCTCGTGATAACCTAGTGAGTATGACACGGTAGCCTTGTGAGTAGGGCGCTCGCAAATAAGCCTGTGAATAGGGCGCTCGCATAAGTAGCCTTGTGAGTAAGGGCGCTCGCGATAGCATTGTGAGTAGGACTCCTGCAATAACCTTGGCGAGTAGGATGCATTAGCCTAGTGAGTAGACGCTCATGATAAGCGTATTGAGTAGGACGCTCGCTTTGTGACCGGGAAAGCCGGATTGTACATGTATGTATTCTCGATTCCAGTGCCGCGTCAAACATGTGAGTCCGCTTTTGTCAAGCACCAACATTAAAGTGAAGATCGTGATCTTAAAAACTGTCCGTAGGGGTGGGCACGATAAAAGAATCTCTCATTGCTACGACCCTGAACGTCACTGCATGAAATATTATAACACTTATATACAAAGTGATTCACTATAAATAAAAAATCAAAATTAAAAAAAAAAAAAAAAATCGATTCAAGACAATAAGGAATGTCTACCAAGTAAATAAATAGAGGATCTTGAATGGGTGCTAAAATGGCATATGAAATTTATGAAATTCGTTACCGATTTAATATTTCCGAGCCTTGGCGAGGGAAATATTTAAATCCGGTAACGACTTTCATAAATTTCATATGCCATAATCACGAAGTTTTAGATTCCATTTTATTACACAACGACCATTAAAGGCATATTTTTGCTTTACTTTCTATTTCACGTGTAACCAATTTTCGCTTTGTTATTGTTTTGAACGTCGTCAATTTCGATTGTGACGTCGTCGCTGCAACGTCACGGTTTGAAGAAGCTGAAATTTCTAAATACACTTATTTTCACTTCAATCTTTAGGTCAGGTTTGCGACAACAGGGAGATAACTCTGGATGTACCTCCGTACATTTCCCACTTTTATGACGTCACAATGAAAAAAGTGCGTCCACCCACATCATGAACGTCACAATGAAAAAAGTGCGTCACAACTACTAGAGCTCTGCATCAACAGTCCTTCTGAATTAACACAGTACTTTCTTGTTAATATTTAGGCTTACTAACCGTTGTCAGTTTTACAGCGAGATATATGTGTAAATCCTGCATTGACAAAATTGGTCAAATATCATTATTAACGATTTTGTTTTATATAATTAAAGTCTACATTTTTTATAGCATGTGAAGTCACGCAGCTACGGTAATTTTCTATGAAGTCGCCGGTGACTTTGTAATTGGGCTCGGCACTGATGAATGCAACCAAATCAAGTTTTTTGTAAACAAAGATCGACGTGATAAAAGAATGTGAGAATCTTTGCTGACATTCCGTGTGAACAACGTTAAAATAATTGCCAGTGGAATAGAATTTATTTTGGTGGCTGTTTTATGATTGATCATTCTTTGCATTCGAATAGTATCCTCATATTTGACAAAAAAGTCGATATTTCGAGTCATATAATTTAACAAAGCTATACATGTTAAATTTTTAACTATATTCCCAGACACATTTTTGAAATAAACCTAACCAGGCCTAAATATGCTTTCACTCCTCTTTAATTACTTTAATATTTTCAATGGTATGGCATCTTCATTGACTCTGCTGAAGCCATTTATGTAGCATGATTTTGACATGTTGAAATACGTGGATCATGTCGCGACCTAATGTGATCACGTAAGATCAACAAGTTATTTACTCCAGTATATATTTTAACAATATTCTTAATTTTGTTGGTCTAAGGAATATGTATAACGGCGTGGATTTGGGGAAATAAAAACAATCTAACGAAGTGTCATTTTACTAACTTTACGCCCCCCCCCCCCCCTCTTTTTGAGCCGTCACTGACTGGGCTAAAATACGAAGGTGATAGTCGTTTTATCTAATCATGTAGATAAACATCAGGCCTATGGAATAAAAGAGGAAATTTATTTCAAATGTGGTATTTAAAAAACACAGAATTTAGGATGAAAAGGGAGCGTGGAAAACGTGCCGGGAAATTGACGATATATACTGATAATTAATACGTACTCCATTAGTTGTCCTATCGATAAAAGAATTACTAACGAAAACCTTGATTTATTTAAATATTACATATCTATGGTAGACATCTAATAGGTATTCATTCTTATAATTTTGTGGTTAAAGTCGTACTATTTAATATCATTTTAAAGAATATCAATAATTCTTACCTCTAGCAGAAATCGTCAGCTTTGATCTATATATTTTGATAAGTAAAATGTTTAAAGCATATTGTCCTAACAAATATCTAATATTTTATATTTCACTTATGAATGCCATTGAAATCGATAAGATTATTGATGATAATTAGATTAAATATTTGTTTACCACTATGATTCATTTACTGTCTATTTCTTAACTCCCAAATAATAAATAGCAGTTTCGTTGAAATCTTGTCGAGGGACAGACAAAAAATATCGAATTAGCCCCCTTTATTCATCATGACCCGCGTAGTTTGAACTCGGTTCGGAAACTATATCGCGTGCTCCTACGCAAGTTACCAAGGGGGCCTCAATCGCACAAACAATTCTCAAAATGACTAACAGCACAAATAAAATTCAAGTTTTAAGTACATATAATAACTAGAAAGTAAAAAAAAATATAACACGCAGTTCATAGAAAATAACAAATTAAGTAATAAGAATTTGTAATGTTTTCTTCAACTGTGTGAACATTGCTAGCCTATAGATAGCATTGTGACGTGTCCTTCTGACGTTGGTCGACAGTTATCATGAACGTCATCAGAATCTTTGGTACTTTCGTATATTAATCAATTCTTGGGCAGACAAACTTCACAAAAACGACAATTAATAGTTCATTTTATTTTTTAACATTTGGCCATTTTTTTTACATCCTTTTTTCTTTTTTTAGACGTCAATACGCATTAGTTTCTCGAGCAGATATCGAAAAAAATATCAAATGTGTTAGACCAATATGCCTTTTAATAAACGAGGTGGGGGTGGGCTGATGAGAGATAGTGCATATATCTTCACAATACTTTGACAATAGATATAACCTAGTTTTCATTTCGGGTTGGAGTCATACTTTTGTTATTGAAAAATATTCAATATACCCATTAAAAGTTGGTACAATGAAAACATAGTTGACTAAAAAGTGCACCAATAAAAACTATGGTTAATCGGTTTACCATGGAACACAAAGCCCGGTTTGGTAATATTTTATTTCTTTTCTAATCTCTAATGATTGAAATTTTTATGTTAAAAGTGACTTTTTCGTGACGGTAGGTCTTCAAAGCTTGTTCAATATATCTTTTTTGTTGTCAATGGCAACCCGTGTGAATTTTATCTATATATGAAAAAGTGCTATCTTTTTTGTGTTTAAATTCAAATTTCGTCAACCAATCAACATAACTTTGTTAAGTTATACTCTTTTTAAAAATTATTCTCTTTCCACCCGTAGTTTGCTTTGTGTTAGTTTTTATATAGCTAGTATTCTCTTTAGTAAGAAAATTCCATGAAAACGCAAAAAACATCACAAAATTAAGCCGGCACGTGTCAAAATAAACAATACGGGCAATTTCTTTTTAAAGTCGATTTTTAAAAGACAAATTCCCTACTGAACATATTTCCTATGTAACTGAACTGTTCGCCTACATTATTGAATGAGTGCAAACTTACTTAAGACACAAATGCCCTTGGAATAACCTCGGTGACAAACAATTTCTCATATTTACTGTGTGAGACCAAACTTTACCCTATGAGACAGCCATGTGAGATTTTTTCGATCTCGCACTGCTACGCACGTCAATTGATTGTGACGTCATATATTTTATTTAATCACGATGTTTACTTCCTTATCCCGTGGATATCCACTCATAACATAAAATTCTAATTATTCACATGTGTTTCCTACGGCCAACTGGTCAATTGTGACGTCACAAACGTCGCGGTAAAATTTACGGTCGTTTGTGTACATTATACTTGACTCCCGACTGACTGGATCAATATCTTTGCTTAAACATTTAATTGCAGCAATTGGAAAATAATTCTGCTCAAAAACATGACTATGTTTGTGTATTGTTCGTAGCACTCTATCTTGTGAACGTTGCTACTATAGTGACATGGCTCAAAATTCAAATGGTAATTGCAGAAAAGAAACAGAGAAGGGGGGGGGGGCACATGTAATAAAAAGAAGATCTCCAATGGTTGTGGTTTGATAATAATTATATCCAGCTTATAAATCAATCATAACCACAGCCCATGGGAGATCCTATATATAAAGTTGCACGGTGAAGCATATATGTTTTTATAATTTCAATATGATATGGCTTCCCTAGAGGAGTAGCCTTGGAGTTTTTTCAGTTTACACAACTAGTGTAAACCTTTTCGAAGCAATGCTCTTTCGCCTGTTAATTGTCTTTGCTTTACAGTTCAAATAAAAGCTTTTGTAATTCTATAATCGCCCCCAATTTCCATTATTTTATGCACTATAAACAGTGAAGTAAAATGTAAGACAATATAATCCTTCATATATTTACTCGTGTGGGATAGGTTTCCACCTGCTGGAAACAAGATTCGCTGTCTAGGACTCGGCAAAGCCCGAGATAGACCTCCCGCCTAGACTGCGAATCTTGTTCCCTCGGTGGAATTCCCTATCTCACACTAGTACAATGAAGGATTCTAATAGTCCTTTTACCCGTCAACAGTTTACTATTTCGAAGGCTGATGTGCAGTTTTCTTTACGTAGCACAAGATTGATTGAACCTACACTAATATTGCATTCTTATGAACTCAGCTACGAGTTGAATATCGTTTTTCCGAACCCGTGTTATGAACGCCGAAAACAGTAACAGTTGTGTGATCAAATTCAGATTTTCCAGTGAGAAATAATTTTCTAAATTAATGAATATAAATTCATATGGAAGTATCTAACGAAATTCCATTGTGAAAAAGGTTTATACAATCGTGGAAATTTCAAAAAATATATCAAAGAAATATTGGTCACTGTATTTTCTAAATTTCTCAAGGGGAAGATAAACTCATACATTTGAATGGCACCCTAGAATGTATACCGGTAATCTAAATAAAATATACGTATGGGTATATCATAGACATAAAGAAACATGGAAAAGAATATTTGACCAAAATGCGACACAAGTATTATTACAGAACATTTCCAGATAACCCATAATTGTTGCCGAATTTCCGTAGTGTATTTTACTCGATATTCGAGATAAGAATCAATAACTGTTTTTCGTAGATGAAGCGATTTTTTCTATTACGTAAATACAAGAATAGGTGATTGGATCGGGATGGTTAATGTAATATATGCGATATATCGTTTCTAAGGAGGCCTCTAGCGGTATGTGATAATTTGGAGTCTGTGTGACCGCGGCTTTATCAATATGGGAGCCTGTAAGCAGGAGTTAGGCACTTTTTCTTGTCATCATCACACCATCCTTTTCCGGTAAGTTCAATCCAATTAAGGAAAAATGGCTATCGTGAAAGGACATGCTGCTTTTTTTTTTTTTTAAATTTGGGTTAACTACAAAAGTTTAAATAATTTTTTTGTAGTAATAATGAATGTTACATTGTAATTCGATCTTCCTATCTTATGGAGGAGTTCGATAAGCTATTAGTTACATGTATCATTAGCACGCCTCTACTGTATTTACTTTATAAAATAAATGCGATTAATTTTTGCTGATTTCCTGAATATTATGGCAAAATGACTAAAGTACACCTACCCATACCTATTCCGGAAGCAACTATTAAACTCTTTTTAATCTTATGAAAAGGTTTGATATGTTCCGAATGTAATCATGGAATATTCATTAATACATATGTAAGATATATATTGGTATATTTCGAGAAACCATTTTAATCAAAATAGAACCAGTTTTACGTAGCAAACGATAACAAATCAAGGCAAATACTAGTATGCCCTGATTTTATACATACTTGTTTTTATTCTGGCCTAAAGACCATAAAACTAAATTGGGGAAAATAAACTTAAGTCTAAATTTCAAATCCTGCAAAACTTGTGAAAATACTTGTCAATAAGAACTAAAATTTTCATATATATTTGCATTTGAATTTTTTTTTATCATCCACGAGATTTTTTAACATCTTATGCAAGCATTAGGGATCAAAATTTTGATTTTAGTCTATTCTCAGTTTTGGTCTTTCGGTCTTGTTTAATGTTTGTATTGTGATAAATAAGTGTATCATTGAAAGGAGTCACAGCAATATTCTTATTTTCCTAAAGCAAGCTTATTTTTTGGTTTCGCCTAAAGGAAAAATATCCCCTTATAGCTTTCGCTTTGGGCTTATACATGTCATGGTAATACCAACTTCAATGCAGAACTGAAAACAATAATTCCAACTAAGAATTCGCAATTCTACACAACACTCCGATATGCATCACATGTATGTTCATCTTTGATACATTTTAGCTGTTGGGATAACTTTATTGGTCGTCGTTCTATTGTAAGATGGGGTGACGCGTTCATGAACAGTTATTCTACAAGAATTCCTAACAGCAAACTGACACCGCCTACAGGAAGCTGGAGTAAACGCTAATTAAAAACGACTTCAATATCGCCGAATTTGGTTGGAGATGCTTCGTTGGCCTTTATAATCATTGGCGACTTTTTCTTTATGCCTTGTAAATGCATTGGTTGTGTAGGCGCTTGTTGGCAAAGTCAAACGAAATGCTTATAGTCCCGTATGTATTAAATTTTTTTGAAAACAATTATGCATGGCTAATGATAATAATCATCTTACAAGTCTAAACCTTGGTATTGGTTCTTTTAAGTTCAAGTTAACTTGTACGAATATAGGTGTCAAACATAATAATCATCGATATTATTTTATCTGAAAAGGATTTATCATTTATTTCTAAATTTCAATTTACATGGATATCTTCATTGAAATGATAAATGCTAAATACACATACATGTACATGTATAATAATAAATGATATTGAAATACCGAACACGGATTGAAGTTCACCATTTTGTAAGACAGATTTATGTTCGATATTCTTGTAAGTATGTGGTTTTTCCTTGTTATTTTGCTGCGGCAGAGATCACTTCGTCGTCTGACTGACCGGTTCGCAGTGAGGTAATATCCTCGTCCCAATTTCAACCACCGCCTTGTAACTAAGATGTTTAATTTGCTTGATAAATTAACGTTTATTTTGAATTAAATTTCAGTTTGACAACTGGTTCAAAGAAACCCTTCCAAAAAGCGATAAGGGATGAGTACGGGGATTAATGCAAGCGATTCTAATCTCCTTGGCATAATTTGTTTCTGTCGAGGTAGTTGCCATGGCTATTCAATGTTAAACTTTTTAAAATTATCACAACATGTAATTGTTACATATTTTCGGAAAAGCACTGTTAGATTATGTCTAGGTTTACTTTGAACTGCCAAATTCCCCTGTATTTTAAAAGTATTCGAATTTTGAACCCTTTCGTTCAAGTGTTTTGCGGAGTTTGACAACTACCGAGCTTTAATTCATCCAACCTTTGGAGAAATGAGCTGGAAACATTGCGCAAAATCCTCAATTCCTGTAGTCCGTTTGTAAAAGCCGATTAAGCAACGATACCTGCGTAATTTAATCCAAACCGAAACCAATTCT
>CAJDSM010017902.1:0-11326 GCA_903981925.1 Ostrea lurida
CTCACAATGTTACACAACATACCTCACAATGTTACAGTCAGTATACCTAACAATGCTAGTAAACATACCTCACAATGCTACAGTCAACATACTCACCAATTGCTACAGTCAACATACCTCTACAAGCTACATCAACATACCTCACAATGCTACACACAACATATCTCACAATGCTACACACAGCATACCTCACAATGCTACACACAACATACCTCACAATACACACACAACACCTCACAATGCTACACACAACATACCTCACAATACTACAGTCAACATACCTCACAATGCTACACACAACATACCTCACAATGCTACACAACAACATTACCTCACAATGTACACAACATACCTCACAATGCTTACATACAACATACCTCACAATGCTACAGTCAACATACCTCACAATGCTACAGTCAACATACCTCACAAATGCTACAGTCCAACATACATCACAATGCTACAGTCAACATACCTCAAAATGCCTACACACCAACAACCTCACAATCTACCATACTCACAATGCACAGTCAACATACCTCACAATGCTACAGACAACAACCTCACAATGCTACCAGTCAACCTACCTCACAATGCTACAGTCAACATACCTCACAATGCTACAGTCAAACATACCTTCACAATGCTACAGTCAACATACCTCACAATGCTACAGTCAACATACCTCCAAAATGCGTACACACCAAACATACCTCACAATGCTACAACATACCTCACAATGCTACATCAACATACCTCACAATCACAGACACATACCTCACAAGTGTCCCAGTTCAAATCAAAGCAGGGAATTTTAAATTGATCATTAATCCCCATTACTGGCCCCAGTTGTTATTTTTTTTTTCTTTTTTTTTTTTGGCTACATAGCCTCAGGCCAGCATATCTTACAATGCTAAAAGCCCGCATACCTCACAATGTGAAATTCGGGATAGTATATCTATACGATGAACTTTTTTTTATACATAAGGGTAGTTGTTAGATAAAAATAACACGATAAATTTTGTAATTTTTACTCCTTGAAAGTCTACAAAATAAATGGTGTTCTCATTCAGGAGAAAAAAAAGGTCCATAAGATTAATTTGATGGTTCCTATACCGGAATAGGAAAAAGATTGACACGAATAAAAGTTTTAAACAGAAAACATGAAAGCTTACAGAAATAATTCAATTTCATGACTGATTTTACTTTAAGCCATCTAATTATTAGTGTCGGTTGCAAACTAGCGGAGGCAGGTTATAACTGGAGTATTGATATATTTCTCTGAAAGCAAACTATTGATGACGGGTGGCGTGCAAACCGGCACTTTTTTTTTTTTTTTTTTTTTTTTTGCAGCAAGACGAACAGAAATTTCATCAGCAGAAATGGATAGAATTGATTTTTAATGGTGGACTTTTCATTTTTTGTGTCTGTAAAATTATTGCATTGTACCAGAATCGATCCGACAAGCAAAGAGGGATGAATAAATAAAAGTTGTGGTGGCAGGAAGTGAAGTGATTTAAGTATAACTACTCTACACAATAGAAATCGAACTCCCCTCAAATTTCAAGCCCATTGAATCAATCCGCCATTGTTGCCCAGGGAACGGTATCAGCAATAAACGGACAACGTGTGGAAGTCCCTTCATTTGTGAACATACTTCACGAGAAGGTGGAAATATTTTTCTTTCTGGTCTTTTATACACGGGAAAAACACGGTAAGCATGACATTTACTTTATGAAATATATTTTTTTTGCACTAGTCACTTGATATTTCGTCATATAGCAACATTATGTTTTTTGTTTTTAGTTTTAACATATATCCGTGCTGGTATAACATACATGTATATGTATGCAGTTCTCCAATTACGTTACTACTGTTTAGCAAAATAAGATATGAAATATAATTAAACAGTTTAATACAAAGCAAGAATGTCTGACCCCCCCCCCCCCCCCCCCCCCCCGCCCCCCCCCCCCCCCCCCCCCCTCCCCCCCCCCCCCCCCCCCCCCCCCCCCCCCCCCACCGCCCCCCCCCCCCCCCCCCCCCCCCGCCCCCCCCCCACCCCACCCCCCCCCCCCCCACCCCCCCCCCCCCCCCCCCGCTTCTTGCACAATCTAATATATCTGAAATTATAGAGCAAAGGTTTTTTATTTTGAAAAAGAAAATCACCGAATCAATACCTAAATGCAAGCCTAGATTTCACCGGTTAAACAAGCTACCATCGTAGGGTTTCGTTAGATAATGACACGCTTTAAGCCAAAACTCCGTCCCTAATCGTAATGTCTCAGCAAACTTTCGGTTGATTTTTGTGTGATTGCCATACTAATTTCATCAAGTTCAACGAAAGTACTTTGTAGATTAAAAGTACATTGATGGCATTGACACAATGTATTAGAAATTAAAACAATTTCACGCCATTATATCAAGCCCATTTAGTGTTCATTATTTGGCGTATTTGTTTATGGCTGACCGCTGTCTTTGATTGTATTTCTGAGCTCTTCTACGCCTAGCAGTTGCAATGATGAAACTACAGACGCAGTTTGACCTATAACCGAAATTCCCCATTTTGCAAATAATGTCAGTAACCAAGATTTTGGGAAATTAATTTTGAAACTAATTCATCAAACCGAAAGTATTTAATCTCTTAATGCATGTGTCTACAAATCTTTAAACATTTTATTTAGAAATTTAAAGGAATTCAGCCAAAATTTATGTCTTTAGTTATATTTTTCATTATCTTTCAGATACAAATGAAAAACGCTGAAAGCTTGAATATTTCAGAAACTTGTCATGTTTCTTTCATTAAAAAGAATTTTGTATGGTTATCATCTTTCTAAAATATTTCAGATTCTGGGTCCAAAAAAAAAAGATGTCCAAAGTGAAAAATAAACAGCGGACGCTTGATTCGATTTTAAACAACCTGCAGTGTTACCTATGTTTGGAGGAATTTAGAGATCCGCGCCTGTTGAACTGTCACCATAGTTACTGCAAGGAATGTTTGGATAGCTACATCCACACTGTTTGCACGGATGGAATTTTGGAATGTCCACTTTGTGATGCCGAGATGAAAGTTCCCGATAAAGGAGCGAAAGCATTGCGGAGAAATTACTTCTATCAACTTCAGAGGCAGGATATTGGAAATCACTGCCACGTTTGTGGAGAAGAGGAAGTAGCCAGGAAGCATTGTATCGAATGCAATCAAGATTTCTGCTCGACCTGTGTTAAATCTCATTCAGGGATGACTGCAACGAGGGAACATCACATGTTAAAGGTCGGACGAAATCCAAACGCAGAAATAATCAAACACAATCTTTTCTGCAAGATTCACCCAGATGAAAGACTCCTGTACCAATGTACAGTTTGCAAGGAATTGGTTTGTCAGCACTGCAATGCAACCACCCATAAACAGCACGCATCAAAATATGTCAAGGATGTTGCAGAAATCAACAGAACCAAACTAAAGGAGATTGTGAACTCTGACGAGTATGTCAACTACCTGTGTTGGCTGGCCGAGAAGAAATTGGAAATATCACAGGAAGTCAACCGATTCAAACGGACGCAACAAAAGGCCGAAGATGAGATTCAGAAACATTCAGAACTACTACACCATATTGTTGAGGTAATCAAAAATGAACTGTTGACGAAAGTTAGACAACAGATGAAAGAAGGAGTGAAACCAATTAAAGGCATAATCAAAGATCTGGATCGAAAGACGATGTCTTCCGCTGCAATCTTTCAGTTTGCCAAAAATGTTAGTATACAAGGTGATGACATTGCTGTCGTTGAATACAGTCATAAGCTGGTGGGAAAACTGGAGAAAATGAAATCAAATTATTCTATCCCTGTAATCAAGAGAAGCAATACGTTCTATTTCGAACCCAGGGTTGTCGAAGAGAAAGATGTGCGCCCGCTGTTCGGGTATATCAAACCTGGAGTTCCTATTGATAACGAACCCCAACCAGAAATGGTTCACGACTTCGAGATAGAAGATGGAGGCTCTGTCATTTCAGCTATACTTCCATTAAATGACGGAAGAGCTTGGGTCGTGGAAGGTGCAGAGGGTGTGCTTAAATTGTACGACTATGAAGGAAGAGTCCATAAAACTATCCATCTCGGTCTTCCAGCAGACGATATCACAAAAGGACCGGAAGATACTATACTAGTGTCTTGCAATTCCGGAAGGGTCATCAAAGTGGTTGATAAGCAACTCCAACTTAAAACGCTGTTATCAACACCTGCCTGTGCACGGGGGTTGGCCCTGGACCAGACATCTGGGACTATTTACATATGTATGACCGAGAAAAATGCTTTCTTTGACCATGATGTGACCCACCACAACAAAGTTGTAAAGACAATGACAGGAAAAAACAAAAGATGGGAATTACCCGACATTTTGGAATTTTCAGCACACCCTACTGTTGAATACCCGGCGAGGGTTGTGGTCACGAAGAATTCGTACATCGCGATTTCGGACTGGAAAAGAGAATGCGTGACTTTGCTGAACAAGGACGGGCATATTGAGGCGGAATATTACGGACTGAAGAAGAATGCCGACAGCTACTTCAACCCGCGTGGCCTCTGCAGCGATAACGACAGCGGCTGCATATACGTGGCGGACTACAACAACAGCAGAATTATGAAAATCGACGAATCAGGGCAAAAGTTCGATGTCGTTTTAAGCAAGGCAAACAAAATTTTCAAACCATGGTCTGTCGCCTTGGGTGAAGATGGCGCTTTATGGGTGGGAAGCCAACAGGGGAAGATGGGGGTGTATCAACTGAATGAGTGAAATCTAGATAGAAAGTGTTCACATGTATCCGAAAAAGTGTACTGAAATGGGGATCTTATAATTTTGCAAATGACGTATCAATGGTTTGATATAAGGGATAACAACTAGAAGAGAGACTGTCCATTTCTCCATTTCATCCACAAGTCAAAGAAAACATTTCATACATGAATTCAATCCTCTGTCGACATAAAATACGCATCGGTATAGCTCTTGATATTGTGAGGAGAGAAAATGTCTTTCATTGTTGAATGCAATCCCTCCTTGTATATGTATTTTCCCATTATTTTGAAATCGTTTTTGAAAAAAAAAAGTTTTTTCTTGCACGTTCTGTGGTAATTATAAAAAAAAAACCTCAATTTTACAGCGTTTTCTCAATGGATGAAAAATCTGTGTTCGATTCCTTGTGACTGTGTAACTCAATTTGCCTGTTCGGTATTTATAATTGATATTAAATAATCCGTATATACCTAACCTAGGATCTGTCTGACTTGAAGTTGGCAGATTTTGCAATGTTGGTAGAGGGCATAATGATCTTTTTTTTTTTATAGAAATTTTATGATTTTAAAAAGATATCCACCCCCTCCTGAGATGCAAGAACGGTGACAGTCACCTATTTTGCCCCCCCCCCTTTCTACTCCGATAGAAGCTGTATACTAATTTTAGAGCTGATCGTGTGGTGGATTCTTAAAAGTTAAAACTGTTCAGATGTTAAAACACGCAATAGGGGAGAGACGGAAATGGATTGTACTAGGTTGGCACTCAAATGGAAAAATGATAGTTCTGATACCTTCCTACAGTTATAGAAAACATCGTGTTCTGGGAACTAATTCTGCACTGAATATTTGATGTATATGTCAAAGATAAAAAAAAAATTTGAGCTCTACTTAGAAAAATAAAAATACTTTTTTTTTCGTTCTCAAATTTCAGTGGATCTAATAGCAATATCAATATATAAGATTGATTTTCAACGTCATTAGCATGCGCGTTCAATTCTCAGATGGGTGGCATTTGACAGAACAACTGATGCGGCATAACATGATTTCGTTGCATTTAGTATAATTAAGTGTTTAACCTTCTTGGACAACATTCCGATCGCCCATTATGAATTGTTACTTGGTGATAAGTATTGATCAGTTTCAATATACAATAAATAATATATGTGACGGTGTTTTATTGTTTGAATTCAGCATGTTCTTCAATATTAATGGATTGTTGATAAAGTCAACAATTCACTGAATTATTATTCATTGGGAACAGCTATTGATATTATACCAGATAAGACCAACTGTATTAGTCGCACCACCATAACTCCCAAGCTGTTCGTTTTGAAAAAAAATTACTATCTGCTCTCTGAAAGAAAATGAATATCTGTTCTCTTTACCTTTTTGTACTGTTCTGAGACGAATTTTATTGCCTTGATTTACATATAATGATACCGTGGGGATCTGGGTAAGAATAAATCCCCCTGTACCCCTTGCATGTCGTAGGAGGCGACTAAATGGGACGGTACTGCGGATGAGACCGCAAAAATCGAAGTTCCGTGTCACACCAGGTGTGGATGGTAAAGAGCCCTCCTTGCTCCAAGGCCGAGCATATAGGCCTAAGATTTACAGCCCTTCACCGGCAATGGTGACGCCTCCATAAGAGTGAAAGATTCTCAAGCGGGGCGTAAAACAATATACAATTATTAGTGATTTTTAAAGAAAAAAATTCATCATGACAGATTATTGGAAATATATAAAACCTATCAAAATAGAAAAAAAAAAGGTTGATCTCAAGCTGTCACTATTGTTATACGCAGTTTCAAACTACAATGAACACATTCACAAATTACAATTAAAGCTTTCTGATCTTCAATCAGATTTACATTATAACAGAA
This sequence comes from Ostrea lurida, assembly GCA_903981925.1. NCBI lineage: Eukaryota > Metazoa > Mollusca > Bivalvia > Ostreida > Ostreidae > Ostrea > Ostrea lurida. The sequence continues at coordinate 6,666 of CAJDSM010017902.1, forward strand.
ACTCATTTCAAATTGCAGCTTCCTTATTGAATTTTTTCCCAAAATAAATCAAATTATAGAGGCTGACACGAATAAATCGGTATTCGCCCTGAAATTGTTAAATATCATTAAGCTAAAATCCACATAGAATATGTGATACTTCCGGCTAATTATTAGTAATCAATTGGAGTGATGACGTGGACTACTTAATGATTTATTGGCTAATGATGATACGAGTCTATAGACCTTAAAGAAGCATATATATAATCTGTATCTACACTGTAATTTCTTTATGGAAATCAAATATATAAACTATAAAAATGCGAATCACGAAATCTGCCTGGTCAAAATGTAAACTAAGCCTCAAAAGAAAACGATAATTCTATAAATGGAACATAGTCATGCGATCTCCTTATATGGAAGTAGAATTCAAATGTATATTCGATGTATTTCTGAACAGTAAATGCAAAAACATATGATTAGATATCACATGCATACTTGCGATATGTTATTTTGATACGTATTCTATTGTTAACAAAGAGTATACATCGCAAAACAATGATACAGTACTGCGCATGCTTATCACTCCGTTATTTTCATAGGTTGGTAATATTATAAATAATTAGAAACAAGTACTTTGTTCTTGTGTATTTTTTTTTTTTTTACTTTCAATGTTGTAATTTCGTATGTTAGCATAATTTTATCATATATATACATAGAAAAATATCTGGAGTATTTCATTTTTCGTAAAAATACAGATTATGCTACTTTAACGATCGCCTGAATTTACACCAGGAAAAAGGTTGATGATACAAAATGAGTATTTTTCAAACGCTGAAAGCTTTCAATGCTTTTTGTGAGCGTAAGATACAAATAACACAGATGATGTCGCTCTTGTGAATAACTGAAAAAGCCCTAAACATTTAACCCAACAATATGCAAACAGAAGCTAAACAACGAATAAAATATGTCAGGATAAATTATAGAGAAGTCATCACTGCATGGACACTAAACGATAAAGAACGATCGATTTCAAATTCTGCACCACTTTTAAGCCCTGTTCATGTGCCCAACCTTTACTCCAGGAGTAAATTTGCATGGTGTTAAATTTACTCCTCCTGTTAAAAGCAAATTTGCTAATGCGTTCCCGTGGAAAAAAGAGACCATATGTTAAATTTTTGCTATTTGCACACATTTTCGGAAGAATTCATGATGGATCTAGACCTACGTCTTCATAGACAATTTAATGCATTTTTATTTTGAGTACAAGTTTAAATTATTTGTTTTGCCGAAAGTAAAGGTGCCAGTAGACCAAAGTTAAGAGTATGTTGGGACAGATTGTGAAAAAAGTTTTAATGATCAGCAATGGATAAAAATTCAAAAAATGAGGAAGAAATGTTACATATAATATGCAACAGATCAATTTGTCACTTGTGACAAAGGGGATCAGTTATCAATGCTCATGTGGGAGGAAACCATAGAGTTGTTATGTAGTCAATTTACTTTGCGTTCATGTGCCACATTTGCATAGCATGTAAATTTACACATATGTAAATTTACTTGCGACTACCTTCTCCAGTCAGTGCAAATTGCTCCACAATGCAAATTTACTTACGCGTGCAAAACGCGTTCATGTGCCATATTTGCACACCTAAGTAATTTACATACCTATGGTATTTTTTACTCACGTATGCAAATCTTGCCACATGAACGGGGCTTAAATAGAAATCAATCTGAGTCAAGTCAATATGATAAACAATGATTCGACAATTCTACCTGCTTTAACTTCAACTGGTCTATATTGTCGAATGGTCCTCAGCCTGGGGCTTTTAATAAGAGGCCACAGGCCTTAACGGTCACTGAGAATCATTGCCCATATGGGACGTAGCCTGAACATGTTACCATCTTTCAAAATTTGAATTTTAGATGGAAAACCATATTGCAACTTTAATGTCCAGTGTACTTGACCATTGACCCAAATTCAATAGAGAACATCTTGTATCCTATATGTAGTCCATATGTAATATATGGTGACTCTAGTAAAATGATAATCGCTCTCGAGCTTGGAAACTATATCGCTACTTCGATGTCCACTTCACTTGACCTTTTGACCCCAAATTCTATAGGAAACATCTTCGTCCCATTCGGCTAACCTCGCTGATATCCGGAAGCTACATCGTACGTTAGTATGAGGTACAAATATTCCGAGGTTGGCCGAGTGCTTCGTCCCATGGGTAGTCCATAAGTATGATAATGCTCTCGATCCCCGGAAACTATATTGCTACTATTGATCCAGTGCGCTTGGCCTTTGACCTTTCGACCCCAAATTCAATGAGGAACATCTTCATTCCATGGGTAGTCTGTATGATATATGGTGACTCTATAAGTGAATAAGATAACACTAAAAATAGAGCCGGAACCCACTGCATCTACAGAGGGACTGACAGCCGGATTTCAGTATAACACCCCACACCCCACCCACCCCTCCTTTGTTGTGGTAATTGTGATAAAATTAATGGCTCCCTGCTCTTCCAAATATCATTTAGTTTTCAAATAATATCAATAGCATAGGTGTTTTTCATGTTTACATATATAATAACTATGTACCAAGTTTGGCCCCGCCCTGGGGTCAGAACCCCTACCCCGGGATCCCAAATTGTACAATTTAGGTAGAGGCCTTCCTGCTTTACATCACTATGCATTTAGTTTCTCTTAGACATGTGCGGTTGTAAAGAAAGATTTTTTTATTTGTCACTTTTTTATAGTTTATGCCGCCCCAAGGACCCAAGGATGCAAGAGTCCTGATTTGCAATTATTGTGCTCCTTGTCCCAAAGATGTTCATATCAAATTTGAAAAGAATTGGATTGCTAGTTATCAAGTTACAAGAAGTTAAAAATGTTAACGCACGTCCGCACGACGCTCGGCTGAAGACCAATATTGGTATGCAGTAGACAACACAGGCCACCTAAATAAAGTTCAACATATGCCGGTAACAGCGGTGTCCAGGTCGCTGTATGGTATGGAAACTTTTGTTACAAAAAAGCAAGATATATAAATGCCTTGAAAAGTATTAATAATCCTCCTCCTCCTCCTCCTCCTCCTCCTCTTTTTCCCTCCTCCTTTCCCTCTTTCTCCTCCTACCTCCTCTTTTCCCGTCCTCCTCCTTCTTTCCCTCCTCCTCCTCCTCTCCTCTCCTCTCCTCCTCCTCCTCCTCCTCCTCCTCCTCCTCTCCCCTCTCCTCCTCCTCCTCCTCCTCCTCCTCCTCCTCCTCCTCCTCCTCCCTCCTCCTCTCCTCTTCCTCTTTCCCTCCTCTTTTCCCCTTTTCTCCCTCTTTCCTCCTCCTTTCCCTTCTCCTTTCCCGCCTCCTCCTCCTCTTTCCCTCTCCCTCTCATTTCCATCTCCTCCTCCTTCTCCTGCCTCCTCCTCCTCTTCCTCATCATCATCATCCGATACATCACATCACATCATCATCATCGTCATCGTCATCATCATCGTCATGTATCTGGTTTTGACTTAAACAGGTTATAACTCCAAGGCGACATAATAGAATTACTCATTACCTGGAGCAAAACCAATTGAAGCAGAAATTCACGTCATATTACCAACACTTCTTGGAAATATCATCAGATCAAATGTCTCTCGGCGTCAAACTAGAATGCTTTAAAAGCTCATAAAAAATAATATATTTCGAAATGTTGGTTCTCCTACATCGAGGAACGAGAAAACGAACCTTTTTACTATAAGTCCTCATTGAAATCCTGCAACATCAATCAACAAAAAATAAGATTCACAAACCTTATCTAGAAATGTGCATGACACAAGACATACAAGCTAGGTTCCTCACAGGAATTTATATATCGTACAAATCAAACCTAGCGACCAAAAACTGAGTCTATCCTGCAGGTCAGCTCCACATAACAGTATAGAAGACTATAGTCATTCTCCACTGGGATATAAACGAATTTATCCAAATATTCAAATGCTTTATGGACGGTTACTAAAACACAATTGTTTTTATTTCTCAATTCAGTGTACCTCAGATTAGAACTGGCAAAAATGCGTTGGGAAGATTCACTAGACTTTAAAAAAAAAAAATAGAATTTGCTTCAAATCACCCAAGGGTTCTGAAAATTTGTCTCTTAAGTGATCGTATTTCGTACAAATATAATAGGAAGTGTTTCTCATCCTCGACTTCATTCTAGCAGAATTTGTAAAACCTATTAGATCGTGAAATTTGAGATTTACAGTCTCCTCCATCTCCAGTATTGAGTGCGCGGATCCCGGGGCGCGGATGTACAATTAGTTTTACATCACGGTAAGGTTTTGGTAATTATGTAAATTTTAAATATTCTCGCATTTCAAAATTACAGTTGTATATCTGACTATATAATACAGGTTTTCCACTATTTCTTCGCCTGGTGTTATTTAATTGAATATATAATTTATTTTCAAAATATTTTCGCAAGTTAAATTGCTAAACGTCCATAGGAAATCTCTACGGAGGAAGCCCATTCATCCTTGTAATAATATTCAACGATCTAGTTGTGCTTGGACTACTATTTAGATGAGATAACCGATTTCATCCCCTTTCTGAAAGAGTGCATCAATTAACAATGGGCTATTGTTTTTGGATGCAAACTCCATATACCTTAGTATGACATTTAACTTCGGACTTGACTTC
>CAJDSM010017911.1:0-21899 GCA_903981925.1 Ostrea lurida
TTAATATTGGGGGTTTGTTTAAAAGGGGGGGGTGTAATTATAATATATGGTGGCTTTTTGTACGATCCAAAATCGTTGACAACATTCACCCCCCCCTTTTTTGTTCCCCCCATCATCATGATATTTATAAATGTACGTTTAGATATACGTAGATTGTCTTCATACATGTACATTTATATTTTGATATTTTCCTACCTAGATTTATGCAAGTTTTACACCAGCGTTGCTTTTATATAGCCTACGTGTAGTCTATTTGAAAAATATTTTGACGTAAAATTTTTTGAAACCTCGATTGGCCACTCGTTATACCGAGGTAATAAGTATTTTATTAAAGCCTACGTCTTAATTCAGTTATCATCTTCAATTTGATATTGGTCTTGTTAATTAATTTATATCAGAAATTACATTGGGGCTGTTCATAATACAAAAAGACCGAAGTTAACATTTGTGTCAAACCGTAATCATGATCCGAAAAAAAAAAAAAAAAAAAATAAACGCAAATTCCGGAAGTGTAGAGGCAACACGGACCTCCGACAAAAGCGAAGGCAGCGTAAATGTAATGCTAACGTGAGTCATGGATCATCAGACGATCTCTCTCTCTTCTCTCTCTCTCTCTCTCTCCTCTCTCTCTTCTCTCTCTCTCTCTCTTCTCCTCTCTCTCTCTCTCTCTCTCTCACAGGAAACGGATAATTCAATGCTTGACAGTCATAGTGGAACCCAACGAAAACATAAAACTTTCCGATTATAATGCCAACATTGAGACTGAAAACTATTGCGGTAAATTTTTGCTTTTGAATATTTGTAACAAAATGTTGTAAAGCGCGTTCTGTCAATTGTGACGTAAAAGCTGTCAGTACGTAGAGTTTGAAGAACGTAGCAATGGTGGGCTGTGATGTCATACTAAATATTGAGTTGTAAAAAAAGTATTACGACTATTTCAAACTAGAGTCGACTGTACGAATCTTACGTGAAAAAAAATGAATCGGTAAGCTTTGAATTTAAAGCCAGAAAAGCAGCGCGTGCGATTCACGAATTATGCCAACCACGTAGATCACTTATTCCGTTCTCTACTTTAACTTGAACAATAATGAACACAAAAATCAAATCTTAAGCTTCACATTTTTATTCTATTGATTGCAAATTATTGAAGGGTGTTTCTTGGAAGTTGTTTGAGTTCATCATATTGCTTAAAATTGAAATCCTGACATCTTTCAAATAATACATGAGACGTAGAATTTTCTAAGGCTAATTCAAATATTGATTGCATTTGGTGTTTTGAATGGGAATACAATGCTCGTTTTAAAATGTCTTTGACTTTATCTTTGATATTTAACGTATTGACAAAGTTATTGAAATGAATTGAAGTATGTGATTTAGATTTAGTATGGAACCTTACTACTGCAGATTAATAAATACAGGCATGATTTGGACACAAGCCGGGAACATGAGGCCATATACCCTGTTGAGAATAGATGGATACAAAATGGCTTCCATAGTTAACCGCCATATTTCTGCATATCACTTTATAGTTTGAGTATTTTTAAAAATTCAGTGATGAAATTACATTTACTTACTTCAATAAATTACTGTCAAAACTCCGCTGACTGACGTTAATACAATAATACGGTTTGCGTGTTTGGTAAAAAAGTTTTACCGTTTGTGGACGTACATAGTTCAAGCAGGCTGCACCATGTGAATTAGGCTAATATAAAACGCAACAAGCCTATATTTTACAACTTGTTTCAGATTTAATGCATTGTTGAACTTTAATAAATTAAATACAATGTTCTTTTAAAGTATTGGTTGAAATACTGAACAAATGTTGTACATAATGAATTAAACATTTCCCTCACTCAACCATTCCAATTTCCCCAGGGTCTGTCCCTATCCGCTTTTTTGATCGTTTTCGATTTTCACATTGAGCGCTCTGGCAGTAGGTACATATTTCGGGTTATATGGATTCTTGGCAAGGATATATATGATATAATTCCCTTCAAAAGTACTAATCATTCTCCCTCGCCTGGCGGCTCGGGGGGGAATATATAAAATTTGACAGGAATATGAAGTCATATACCCTCCAAGAATCCAAATAAATAATGAATATCTTACCTATGACATTATTTGAAATGCATATTCTAAGTTTGAACCACAATCTAAGGTTCAATGCCAAAAAAATACATGAGTTTTTAGAGCGAAATATTTTAAAACTTCCAATGTTTTTTTTACCTATTCATATCGTTAAAAATAATAGTTATAGGTTTTTTTCTAATACGAAATTTAAATAAAGCGTTTTTCGAGAAAAATACATAGATGTTGCCATTGCTATCCTTCATATATATTTTGCTCTCATACCAAAGATAACTTTAAAAAAGCACAGCAAAACGACATATATTGAAGTAAAACGTAAATACAAGTAAATGAAATTGTGTTCATCAAATATATAACTATAAGTTATGAAATAACGGTATGCTTATCAACATAGCACATTAGCGCTCCGTAAAACGCTTCGATGTGAAACATTGCAGTACATAACCAACAGTATTACATCTATTGGAGACATGGCAGTGTGCAGACTTTTTGCTACGCTTTTTGATAACGATACAGCAGAATCTATACCTCTTATTGTACAAGTTTTAGAACAATTGTACCAGTTATAGTAACTTTGAACTAAGAGATACTGAAAGAAAAATATCACAAGATACACTTAATTTGTTTTCTGTACCTCTATTAAAGAGAGTAGAAAATATCTAGACATTGTCTTGTCCAAATATACATGTTGCAATGTTACCCTCATATATATCTTGCTAATCAAATATACAATGTACCTTTCTTTCGGAATTGCTACTGTCATGAAATTTACCTGGTGAGCTCTCACTACGTCTCGTGTTGCTTAACGATGGTGTTGCTGATTTGGATTGCTTTCGTCGTCTATGATATAATGAATAATAATAACACATCATAACACAGAAACTGAATATCGGTGTGGGTGTATTTAGATATATTGATACATAATTCACCATAAAGAACATTGATATTGAAAAAGATTTAGCATTTTGAAAAAAGGCTGTTTTATCCCTACACAATAAAGAGTACTCTAATTCAGTATACAGTTAACTCTCGAATTATCGCCACTCAATTCATCGCCATTTTCGGTATAACGCCGCAATTTTCTAGGAACGTTTTTCCTGCTACTTAAAATTCTCGTTAAAACGCCAAATTCGCTTTCGCCATTCGCCACGATGTATTCGGTACAAAAGTCCATTTCACAGTGTTAATTATCTCGATAAACCGCCACGGGTAGAACATGATCTCTGGTCACTGAAGCGGTAAATTGGTCATTATCGATCTCCGATGTCCACCTGTGCAGAAAGACCCCGGTAATTACTGTGTTATGTAAACAAAAAAAGGACTTCATATGAGATGTAGTCGCGCTATTTTGTAATATGAAGACAACCTTTTCAGTTTAGGTACAGCAAAGCCACGGAAGAGAGTCTTTTTTGAGTTTCGAAGACAAAAAAGAAGATTTTGTGATGTTTAAACAAATAATCATGTTAAAAATTAAAAAAAAAATATTATTACAGAAAAAATTCATATGAGTTATATAAGCAAACGTGGAAGACAGCGTAATTCTTTTTCTACAATTTGGCGGAACTTTTTTCTTTCAAAGGCGGACATTCAATTCATCGCCAAATTCGTTATAACGCAAAGATTTCAAAAGAACAAAAGGTGGCGTTTATCGAGAGTTGTATATAAGAATACAAGTATTTAAATCTAGGGTGCCACAAGGACGTACCATATCGCTTTTAAAGGAGTGTATTTTTAGTATCAAACTGCACAGGATGACTGTCACAATCACCACAACAAAGACGAAACCCTCCTACTCCAGCTCCAATGGCCACCACAGGAACTTCTGAAGAGTTCGGACTGCTTTTATACGGGACTATTTGGTAAAGAAAAAGCAATGCATTTCGTTTTATCCTCGTCTACTGATTCAAAGGTTTAGTGAAGAAATTGAAGTCAATGCAACTTGAAAAGATGTTTTTATTCTTTATGTGTATACTGTATATGATTTGCTTGTGATATGAATGGAAGTAAAATAATTTATTCTAAAACTTCTACGTAACTTTAGACTCCCATTAATGTTTTGAGAGAATGTATCTATAAACGACACCCATATTAATTTTAGTCATTTGTTGATTCAAAATATCCCGGTAAATTTAAAATAAGGACAGAGTCCACCACATCTACCTTAAGCATGGATATTCTATGGATGTTAACGGCAGATCAAGAACTCATTTTTATTACAAAAAAGGGGGGGGGCAGCTTCTCCATATTCAACGTTCCAAATTCATATAACGATATTCCATTTCCGTTTGGATATTTTGTTTCGCTACTCAAGGGGATGGTTTGTGTAAAGTTATTTTTTCCAATGCGATTAATGTTGGTATGATATATGTAGTTGTATTCTATTGCTGTTCACCGTAATTAGACCATCACTAGATATGGGAGTTTAAATTCGCATCCAACGTAAAGGCTAGTTTTTTTCGGAACTAACAAACTTGTCCGTTTTCATTATGTTGTATAATTTGTAACTTCTAAAGCTTTGGTCTCATTGTACTTACGGATTTAAAGAGGATGCAAACCTTTAAAAAATACCATCCGTTAAAAGCACTATGTATCCGTTGTGTCCCATTGCATACGTATTTACAACGACATACCCATTGAACATCCGTGCAAAAAGTTTTGAGCTGCACATAACTTTACGCCATGAACGATGTCAATCTGCGACCTATATGAGCAACAAACGTTCAATGTCCGCTAACATCCGTTAAACGTCGACTGTATCCTCTTTGTATCCTCCAGACATCCTCGTAACTCGCAAACGCTGCAGTTGCAAAATGGAAAGAGGGAGAAAACACAGGTACATGGAAAGTTTATACATTTTAGTAGCAAGGAAATAGAGAGGATGGAAGCGTATACACCTCCTATATAAAGTATTTAAAACGGACAAAATGTTTGTATCTGAGATGTATCTCGTGTATTTACAGCATGTCGTAGTTGCAATCCAATTTCATCCGATAGGCTTCAAATGAACAGCCGTGTAAGATCCCCGCTACATGCTACCATCGTCCATTCTTTTCCGTCCTGTTTGTCAATTTCTGGATCGAATGAAAACGGATGGAGCCAATCCCGAAATTTTGCTAGTTCGTTGTGTCCTTTTTTGTATACGTTTTGTGTACATTGACCATTGGGATTGGGTCTATAGAGTTGTAGAACATTGTTTACGTGACGTTATCGTATAAAACTAGAATGTTTACAAAAGGTTGATCTGTACTAAAGTAAGCTTCATAACATTTTCCAATTTATTGACATCTATATGGCAATGGAATTTGTCGGAAAAAAAATTCCTCTTTCCTCATGCAGTTACAGACAAAAAGCATTATTATCTCATGATTTTATTTTCCTGTTTTCGTCGCAAATATATTTGACTAAGGATTAATCTGTTTACTTGATCAAGATTATGGGCTAACGACCGGTCGACAACGGTTGCTTACTCCTCCTAGACACCTGATCACACCATTGGTATATCCAAGGGTCCGTGTTTACCCAATTTTTTGTATTTGTTTTATAGTTAAGACTTGAAACTAATCAATAATCAGTGTTTGTTACCTTTGCCGTTATTTCAGAGAGGATGTTTTTTTTCAAAAGTTTTTAAACATATGTTGTATAAAATGTCATGTTCCGGCCCAGGAGTCAGATTCTCTACCCTGGGGATTATGAAATTTAAAATATACATGCAAAATCAAATTGGAAGCATTGTATTGAACATTGGAAATGGAAAGTCAATACAGTATAATATTTCATTTGGTGAAATGTATTATTGAAAAGTTGAAAAAAAACGAACAGTATCAATCTCATGAAATGGTGAAGTAACGAACAGTGGACTAAACAGAAACATAAAACAAGAGTTTGGCAAAAAAAAGACTACTGGATATAACAGATATGGGTTCAGGTACCTAGGAAAATTAATTATTTTACTTCTAAAATCTTGGATTAAGTGTATATCTTGAAGAATCGTAAGTCAGTTGCTAATTTAGGGAATTGGTGTAGTGTCAGATACTTACGACACACCCCAGTAGTGATGTCACATGTTGAACAGTTCTGACACGGTGAACATTGCTCCCCATATTCTCCAACTCTACAACCTTAAAAAGAGAATTCAACAACATTTATATACATTATAATTGAAGGCGATGAGGCTAAACGATATTGAACAACTATTGATAGAAACTGCAAACAATGCTTAAGTTTCTCATCGAACACTATCCCCTAGTCTTTGTGATCAGGTCTTCCAACAATATGTTGGAATTCCGATGTGTGCAAAATGTGCTCCGTGGTTAGTTGATATGTTTTTATATTCCTATGATGCAGAATTCATGAAAAGCTCTTCAACAGAATAAAATAAATGTAGATATGACCTTTAACTCATCATTAATTTATGTTAACGACGCTTCATCTCTCAATAACCATTATTTTCATTCGTGTGTAGATTAGATATATCCCATTGACCTTAAAATAAAGACACTAATGAGTGTTCCACATTGGCTACTTACTTCGATGATATTCTATTGAGCATAGGCATTAACGACAAACTAGCAACCCGATTTTATGATAAACGGGACGATTTACTCAACCATGAATAATTTAGCTTCTCCATTATCGACTTTCAGAATCTATGTAGTAGCTTTCTATCATCACCTGTATACAGTGTGCATGCTTTTTCAACCGATTCGATATGCAAGAGCTTGTTTTTGCATATAACCAGTTTTCAAATTAAGGCTACTGAGAAGACAGTTGATGATGCAAGGGTCCCAACAGTGATATTTAAGTTAGCATTTAGGAATTTCTACGCTAGATGTAACGATATAGTCTGTCAATATAACCAGATTCAATGCTCAATGCTATCTGACGTGTTTCATACCAATTGTTTGTTCTTTATACACTGATTTTGACTACGGATTAATAGTGTACCGTTAAAAATAAAGGGTTCATATCGCGTTTGACAGGCCCATAGGGGTTGATAGCTTATCTTAGGTACCAAAACCCACCTCTTGTATGTCCAGAGACTTGTATATGTTCAACTCTTATATTGTATTTAGTAAACGATTTATGGCATTTATCACTGTTCATCAATTTTGCTTTTTATCACTTGAAAAAAAAAACCACACTCACGCAACCTACATAGTCCTGAATATATATATATTTTTTTCTAAAATAAGTAGTGTTAGAGAATTGTATCAAAATTAGAGTTTACTAATAAGGAGTGTTGTACAATTTAGAAATTATGCACGTGTAACTGTGGGGATAAACATAATTTTGCAATTCATTAAGGGGATACTTTTTAAAGTTCATATTGACGTGATTTCCAATCTGAAGAGGCTTAGTTTTACCTTACCATAAACTTCTATCTCACAAATTTCCAGCACAGGTCCAGGAGCTTTAAGATCTATAGCTTCCTGGGCGCTGTATGTTGTTTCCACGATGACGTATCTCGCTGTTTGTTTACAAGTAATGTTAATCTTGGATGGAGGCGTTGCCGGGGCGGTTGTGTTGTCCGTGTAACAGCGCGTTCTCTGTGACGTTAAGGTTGTTGTGGAGGCTGCTGGTCCGTTTGATACATCTAAGTAGAATTGGCGAAAGCGGTATGGAGGCCAACCATCTGTATATTACAACAATCTATTCATTACATTAATAGATTAACAATGAGAAAAAATATATCCTTCTCATGTCAAATTGTTTCCGTATCTGTACATTCTATCTAGTATATCATAACAATCTTTGTGTGGCAATTCTAACAAAAATAATTTTGATTAGCTTTATTGTAGAGTAAAAGTATCATTCGTGGGTGGGTTTAAGTACCATAGAGTTCAAAGTTCAAACGTATTCACAATCCAATTTCTGATATGAATTACTAAACAGCTGCCATTAACTTTTTTGAAGTTATAAATTACAATTATATACATTCATTTAAGGAAGCGATTTCGTGGTATCACGTGATTTATTGCTTTAGTAAGGGAAACACATTACAATATCATGACGTCACAAGTGACGTTTACCAGGTTATGAAAGTGAAAATGATAACCCATACATTTGTGTTTTATTTAATTATTACATACACTCTCTCTCTCTCTCTCTCTCTCTCTCTCTTCTCTCTCTCTTCTCTCTCTCTCTCTCTCGTCTCTCTCTCTCTCTCTCTCTCTCTACTCAAAACTTACATGCATTGTTCATGATATGGTATGTAAAATCTACGATTGTAAGGTAAATCCAATAGATTTAAAGCCGTTCCCTACCTTTAAAAAATGAAAATAACAAATTGCAAAAATAAAACCCCACACAAACAATACCGAAACAACTTTTGTCACGCGGAATGCACAAACAATATATGGGAGCCTTTTCGCTCATTTTATAAGGAATGTAAATGTTGACAGAGAAACGGAAAGGACAAAGATCATATGCTCTTCAATATGGGGGATAAAAATATCAAATATGTCTTCATGGCACATATTGAGTAAACATATATATGTCTTGATCATTATTTGAAATTTACATTTGAATGAAAAAAAAATATTTACCAAAATTGACGTCGCTGGTATTTTACCACCGGAGGGATACTAATGTGACAATAGTAAAATTATGAACCTGACTATCCAAACCGATACTTTTTATCAATCAATACCGTCAATCAATACCGTCAACGTAAGCTACATTATATGTAAAAATGAAAGAAATTAAATTATAAATTAGTTCTCTGTGGTTGAAAATTTGTCTTCATTTGTCGAAAAATCGTTTTTCAAAGGATCCAAATTCCTAAAAAGCTGTCGTATTACTCTTTCATTTGAAAATAAATTGAGATTTTGATAAAACTATGGATTATCTAGGCCTTTGTCTTTAATCCAATATATGGTACGCAGCACTGTAGCCATTTATTCAAATTATGAACACCTTTTAAAATATCCATATGATTTATTTTTTAAAAAATGTAATGGGGGTTGATATGGCAACTGTAGCGTGACAATGACTCTGAAAACCAAACCTCATACTTTTTTAATACGTTACAGACACATTCATCTACAAAATATGTAAAAGTAAAAAAAAAAAAAACCAATACCCATGCAATCACTCCCTTAAAGACGTAGCTCTTTGTCTGAGTTTGCGGGTTTTTTTTTTTATTAAGATTGTGGTTTGTGTTTTTTTGAAAGAGTATATATCGTTCAACATTTAAAAAAAAGAAAGCATCTTCCACTGCTATTTTGGGCTGGTGATTTTTGTGCTAGACATATTTCTTTGTCGATTGACTGTGTTTATGAGTATCTTGCATTTTAATCTTGCACTTATACAGTTATTGCTTATTTTTATTGGTTTGATGTGAAACATTTAAGAATAAAAGACATATAAATTATGAATTATGTTGTGTTACCCCAATGAGGCATCAAAGGTTAAATATCCTCAAAATGACAAATTTTAAGTCATCGTCTCCGACACGTGAATGATTGATTAAAAAATTATTTGTTTTAAGCCCCGGCCCGTAGTAGGTGAGGTATCACAAATTTTGACCAATGCTTAGTACTCATTGCAGTAACAGTGAGGGTTCAACACCTGCCGCAACACGGGACCTCAGTCTGTAAGGTCATATCTGGAATACCCGTGATTCTCACTTCTGAATGCAGAGCTATTGGTGAATGAATAATCACTACCTATTTTAACGTCTTAGGTTTAACTACCATGTCACGGACGGGGATCGAACCCCAAAACTCCCTAATGACAAGCGAAAATTCTAACCACTGAGCTAGTGGTACATACGTGAGGGAGAATATAAATGCAAAATTAATGTCCATGAAGCCCTAGCCTCTTCTACGATTATGAAAATCCATTACCCTTGTTTCTGGATTCCATATCCTATGGTGGGGACTAAACTGTCATTTAATGAACACGTATTACGACCTAGAATAGTCTTCTTATTTGATATAAAGGATTGCAAGGTTGTCATAGCCATGGAACCTTCTAACTAAATTGTCAAAGTCGTGGCATCTGGATGACGAGTTCAGGCCCTCATGACGGAATCAATATGACAATGGTATGGTAAAACTGTATATAATAACATCACTTTTAGCTCTTCCCATAAATATTTCAGATCAACTAGATTCATGATCACAATTGGTACCTGAATTGATTTTTATGGCTCCTGAATCAAGGGTTCAGGCCCTTGGGTAGGGCAAAGATGACCACATCTTGAAAATGTATACACACTTTTTTTACTTCTCTACTTTCACAATCATGATAAAACCAATTTTTCACTTAGGTTTGTTATATTAACAAAGCATTTAATTGTGCATAACACTTACCATAAAGCATAAAATGTGTAATTTTCAATATACATCTAGTAATCAAAAGGGATGTGCCATGTATTTGTGTCAAACCTGACGTAACAGTATCAATACATTTTCCAATATAGTTGTTTGTTTATTTTACATCATGTAGAATATGTTTTCACATATACTGATACTTCACCAGATGTAGGTGAAGTACCAAAAAGGTAGATGTATGCTGAGCGTTCAGGGCCATAATACACGTTGATTTTAAAGGGACATGGACACATTTTGAACTAAAATTGTTTCAAAATTTAGATTGGCCAATTTTAATGTTCAAAAATGCTTAATCAAGTATTTTAAGTACATGTAACAAGAGGCCCCATGGGCCACATCGCTCACGCTGATGACCTTGGCAATGGCTCAGCAGTGTGATATTAGAAAAGATAATTTCAAGTTTCCTTAAAACTGACCCAGTGATTCGGAGAATAACAATTTTATGCAAAACTTTGATCCCCTGTTTATGGCCCTTGCCTACCCCCGGGAGGTAATGATCTGTATCAATTTGATTCTACTCTATATCAGGAAAGCTTTAAAGGTAAATTCTTTGTCTTTTGGTCTGAAGCAGACCAATTTTTAATATATATTTCAAATGTAAAGCGTTGATCCCCTATTGTGACCCCACTATAACCCCTGGGGTCTATGATTGGAACAAACTTGAATCTCCACTATCTCAGGAAGCTTCATATAATTTTCAGCTTTCCTTTCCCAGTGGTTCTGAGAAGCAAAGATTTTTAAAGAAATTTCCCTATACCAATCATATTAAAACTTTGATCCCTATTGGGGCCCCATCGTACCCCGGGGATCATGATTTGAAACAAACTTAAATCTCCTCTATATCAGGAAGCTTCCAATTAAATTTCAAGCTTTCCTGGCCCGGTGGTTCTTGAGAAATTTTTAAAAGATTTTTTCCTAGTATAATCACATTAAACTTTGATCCCTATTGGGCCCCATCGTACCCCGGGGTCATGATTTGAAACAAACTTTGAATCTCCTCTCTATATCAAGGAAAGCTTCCAATATAAATTTCAGCTTTCCTGGCCCCGGTGGTTCTTGAGAAAGAAGATTTTTAAAGATGTTCCTATATAATCACATGTCAAACTTTGATCCCCTATTGTTGGCCCCATTGGATCAGGGGTCAGATTTGAACAAACTTGAATCTTCCACTATATCAGGGAGCATTCATATAAATTTCAGCTTTTTCTTGCCCAGTTGGTCCTTTGAGAAGAAGATTTTTAAATACCCAACCAACGCTATTTGCATTTTCGCGTGATTATCTCCCTTTGATGGGGCCTGGTCCTTTCAATTTGCAACAAAACCTTGATCCCTGTTACCTCAAGGATAATTTGTACAGTTTTGGTTGAATTTGGCCCAGCGTTCTTGGAAGAAGTCGAAAATGTGAAAAGTTTAACAAGACAGAACCAGAAGACAGACAGACAGACGGACGACGGACAGACGCAGACGGAACAGACAGACAGACGACGACAAAAGGGCGATCAGAAAAGCTCGCTGAGCTTCGCTCAAGGTGAGCTAAAAAAGTCAGTTTGTTGAGTTACAGTAGAACAGCGCTCACAAATATGCGCTATATAAACAAGGCCCGCTCCGTGTTTATGTTTACAAAAAGATTGCTTCGTAGAAAATATCATGTTTAAAATATATGAGATGTGAGAAAAACTAGATACTGTTGAATTATGTTTGGAATGAATTTCTAATTTGTAAAAAAAAATCTGCTTTAAATGGAACGTTTAGTACCATATGCATTATAGGTAAGCAAAATCCTGGCTCGTCCTTGTTTACGTAACAAAGAATAGTAAGTGCTGTATCTCACTTGGAAGTCAACAGATGGCGTTAAATTTCTTCCTGACCATTAGAAATACTTTAATCAAACATTGTAAACATTAAAATTGGCAATCTAAAATTTTAACATTTTAGTTCAAAACGTGTCCATGTCCCTTTAACGTGCTAACGCCTGCTGTGACCACCGTTGTCAAAGTCATATCCAATATTCAGGATTCTTGCTAAATGCCGAGAGTTTGACGAAGGACCAAACAAGACCTATGTTTTAAGTCCTAGGTAATGGTACAGGGGTGTGGGTCGAAACAATACCTCCCAGGTGTAAAAGCTCTGTACACGTACCTACCACGGCCGGTCATTTGTTCATACAATTAAGACATTTATCAACATTTGTGGTACTTCAGATACGGTTGATAGCGTAGATCGTTTTAAAATAAGTAGAATATAGGAAAGCTGCGAATTCAATAAATGCCACATTAATAGAAATACAGGAACTTACGTTCATGTCTGTAAAGTATTCTTACATACTGTAAGCTAAATTCGCCACCAAGATCCACTTGATACCAAGCTTTAGATTGGTTGATTGCAGTATGTGAACAATCCCAGTATGTATGCGACTTCCTCCCGTCATTTGCTTTACTAGCATATAATGCATTGTGTACAGAACTTTGTGATACTGTTGTTCCACTCTTTCTACTCAAGTTATCTAAAATGCATTGGATTCATTCAGTTAGTCCTAAGATTTTAATATTTGTTAAATGACGAATTTCCACAAGTAGAAATACAATTTCAACAGATGACGCAGACCATGGGGGGGGGGGTGTCTCCCTATATCTTGGTAGACGCAGACGTGCCGCTGGAATGGGTTTCTTTTTTGACAAATCAAATACATGTATGCATGGGATGCCATTTATATCAGTATATTTTATCAATGGATAGATAATTTAACATGTCATTACTTCAATGGATGGTACATCAATTCGCTGGAATTGATCCTCTGATAAGATTTGTATTCCCCCACGATGTAACTACACCTCGGGTATTACACTAACAATATGAACGTACTTGCATGGGCGGTAACTACACATGAACAGGTCACAATTTTGGAATGTAATATATGATTGGGTCAGCATATTCAATAGAAATATATGAATTCGTATGGTTTAAGAAAATATTGAATATATATATGGGGTGGGTGAATATCTCAGCGGGACGTATTTACCGAAAGGTATATGTTGAGATCCTTCATGGGGGGAGGGAGGTAGTATCTTGTTAAATGATAACGTATGAAGTCCATGCATGTTCGTATAATGATATAAATTTAGTAACAGCATTCCTTAATCCACTCATATTGATTATTGATATCATAAGCTTGGATGAATTAGTAGTATCATTATCATTTCAAAAGCACAAAATATTAGCCCATTTTTATGCACTGTTTCGCTGAGAGTTACTGATATGAATGTTTCCATGTAACTAAATTAGATTCTGTTACATTAATCATTTTTGATAAGAACTCTAAATAATTTTCCGCAAAGCATGAACAAAAAATCCTTAATTTTAATTTAATTTCAGTTTAATTTGCTGATCTTTATAAGTATCAAATAATGTAGAATGACAAGCCGAAAATCCTGCTTGATATTTGTGGAATACATGTTTGTTATTCTTGTGAAAGAAATGTATACATCTTTCAAAAAAATTATTTCCATAACTTTGGTATCACAATTTGAAAGGGGCAAATAGTGTTTTGTCAGGGTTATCTTGAGCATATACATGTACGTTGCATTAGGACACACAAATTTCAATAACCAGCATAAGCATCTCTCTCTCTCTCCTCAATTCTCTCTCTATCCGACAAACTTGCTTCTCACCTCTCTGCCTCTCCCACGTCTCCTCTCTTCCTCTCTCTCAATCCTACTCTCATCATCTGTCCTCTATCCTCTCATCTCTTTCTCTCTCTCTCAATGATCGATTTAAAACTTCTAATTGGAACTTTGTATATAACATCATAAAGTAATACATGTACTATAAAAAATATACAGAATATTCGTTTAAAATTTAAGGAAAAATTGAAACAAAAAAGTATGTCGACATTTCTAAAGGAGGATATTAAATGCAATTGTAAACTCATGTATACATACCAAAGCAAAATCCGAGTTCACTTAGTAAAATAATGCACATCCACTGGGTAAAATCCATTGCTGTAATACAGAAGTAAACGATTTATAAAATACGGAAATATAGCGGTATCCATAAATAGATACGAGCGTATCTGCAAATAAGATTTGACCAGATGTTAAAACGCACTAGATTAGATGACACTACACTCATAATTTAGCTATGGAATTTTACTTTACTGTTAAACTAATACGAAGAAGCGTATTATACTTATTATGTCACTTGAGAATGGAAGTGGTGAAAAATTTGTGTATTGAGTTCATTGGTTGAACATGTGATAAACCTAACTAAACAACCTTTTATACATTCTTCGTATTATATATCACATTTTATACAATATATCCATCTTAGATGGCGTGCATAATAACAATAATAAAATATGATCATGATTATCATTATAATAAAAGTAATGAGATTTACCATTAAAACTACATTTAACTATAGTGTTTCCAAAAATATTCTACTTTGTACATTATATATGACTTTTAAAACTTCAATATGTACCACCAGTCATTATCGTCGAATGCTCTCTGAAGTGTTTTATAAAATATTCGGCCATTCTCAGCATAAAAAGGTGATGATATGGAAATTGATCAAATTCATCAATCCGATAGAAAATTAGAAATTGCAAGATGGGTAGGCACGGAACCCAGAAAAATGTTCACAATTTTGTCCATTTGATATATCCCGAAGAACTCGATATAGAGGACACCACAGAATCTGACAGAGCTGTTTCATATTGGGATATTTTACTTAACATTGACTCTAAATTCGCAGACTGCAACTACGCTATATGATAGCGTGATGACTTTAACTTTGGCAATCGTCAACTTACCCTTTCTATTGTAGTTATATGACAACTATCATTTATTATGGTGTGTATATCTCGCAGTTGATTCGATACGCAAGAGCATGCTATGCGTGTGCGGAAGTTTTAAAAAAAAGGAGGCAACTACTAAAAAAAAAGTTGAAGTTGCAGGTTATAACGAATCTCGTTTAAAGTCATCATTTCGCAAATTCTACGGTCGTTATAATGACCTTGTTTGCGATTACAAAGTTCACTAAGTCATATGTTGATGATACAAATAGGCGAAGGTAACATCGTGTTAAACGTAATCATAATCCCAAAAACATATCAAATCGAGTGTTGGGCAACACGACCTCCAACAAAGCGAAGGTAGGATTCAGGTGCCATGGAGGAGTAAGCATCCTCTGCTGACCGGTCACATCCGCCCGTGAGCCCGTAGTCGTAATAAAGTAAACGGGATTACCCGTAGTCAAATCTAGTAGGAAAATTTTGTTTCACAATACCCTTTGTTAGACTGTGATTTCCCTCACTATAACAAGTATACAAAGCTATACAACGCTGACAGAAATTATACAATAGAGATCAACCATTTAAAATACTTAACTAATTAAAAGTACACAACACAAATTTAAATTATACTATACATATGGCAAGATCAATCTTGCAACGTTTGATAGGGGGCTTGTTTAATTTAACGAGCCAACGCACGCTGCAAAATATGACCTCTTCATATTCCAAAAACCCATCATTCACTCTACGGAGCGTTTGGCGAAGGAGCATCATTTCCTATTGATATGACAGGAGCGGGACTCAAACTCACGACTTCCCGGACATGAAACAAACCTCCAACCATTAAGTTACTGTGATCGGTCTAAGTGATCATATAGTATTGCTTCATATACATAAGAAATGTTGGTAATAAAGAAAACTAAAGTCAATTCCAGTTGCCATAAAGCTACGTTATATGTAATAATAATAATAATAAATGATATCCTTTATTTACCCAGGATGGCATCACATAGTTCAAGAACTAGTTTAATTGTGTCCTGGAGATATTATACAGACTATATATAAATACAGATATAAGTAAATGAAGGTATTGTTATATATACATATATAATAAATATCTTTAGCATAATCAATAACTAAAATAAAAAAAAAAAAGAAAAAAAAATAAATAAAATGTGCGTTAATTGTCACGTAAAACACAGGGTTTTGACACAATCTTAGCGAACTATAGTGTATATAGTATATATAGGATAAAGGGACCTAACATCCGCATCAAATTCCCGGTTGCTGCTTCAAACTTTCAAAACTTTGTTATCTTTTGTGAACGGCAACTCTAAGATGAACTAACACGGGTGACGGATGCGTAAAATTCAATGTAATGAAGGAAAATTGCCTGGATGTTGGGGTGTAGGGTTAGCGACGGCGACCCAATTTTCGGAAGTTGGACTTAAGTTTAAACATCCTGTGAAATAAGGTAAATGATTTATGCATGCCAATAAAGAACAACTGACTTTCAACTGAGAAAAATTTTTAAGCATTATCACAAAAGATAACACAGTTTTGAAAGTTTGAAGCGAGCAACCGAGAATTTAATGGCGGATTGTTAGGTCCCTTTACTCCTATATACGATATATACTATAGTTCGCTCAGATTGTGTCAAAACCTTGTGACGTAAAACATCCAATAATATAATGTAGAATATTTAAAAAAATCAGCAAACAAGCAAAGATACAAAAACAAGATAAAAATTCTAACCAATGATAAATAAATAATAATAAACATACGAACATAAACACAAAACAACTCTATGAAGCCTTTTACTTCGATTTCACTGATACTAGTATATATCAAATAGAGACATGATGATGCCCCTGGTGGATCTAGATGTAAATTTAAAGGCCACAGCTGCAGTTTTTCTTTCTATTGCATGCACATGTGTAAACTTGTTTTTGGATAAGTTAACTTATAGTTATACAAAACAGGCTAGGTACAATATTGAATATATAGCATGTTGGAAGACATGACCTCACTGATCATAAGCCACTGATATCACATAATCAAGTGCCAGCCATGATCTGTCACGCAGATACTGACAAGGAAACGGCCAGCCGGAAGAAAGACGTATCCGCTGACTTATCGAGCTGAGGATTTATAAATGTGGTCACATGAAATCCGTAAGATGATAAAAGAAAAGTATTTATTGATTTGTCATATTTCTGCATGAAAGATTCCCGATTTTATTAAAACCATATAATGATAATGGAAAATATATTATTTTAAATTATGTGCATTTTATGATATTCTATATAATAATTGTTAGATATTGGCTTAAGGAGATAATGAAGAAACAACTCTATAATCAGTCATTGTTTACTTCTTTTCGGGGAGATTTGATGGGTTTTTTTCCTTCCTATGCAGAAACATGTAAAATACTATAGGAAAACAGACAAATGTAACTCCAAACTTAATTTTGATGACACTTTTTCACATTTCCTCTCCATAGAATACATGTAACTAGACCAAAACGTCACATTGATGGATTATGTGAATAAAATTGTCTACACTTATGCATCTAATGAATCGCCGATGTCAGAAAAGATACTTTATTTTTGGTTTCTTTAGAAGACAAATTACCGAGAATTTTGGATATTTTTTAAACTTCGATGAAGTGAGATTTTTGAAACAATATTTTGCAGCGGAAGTCGAAAGCAAACAAACAGCAAAGTAAGACGAAACTCCCAGTGTTCAAGTGACTAGATGTATACAACGCATCTGCGCGTCTGTCGTGGTCAATGCTTTTCAATAAAACTTCGCGTTGGTTATGAAATCGCAAATGAGCTTGATTTACGTAACATTTAGCTCTATCGCTTGTTTCTTTAACCAAAAAAAAAAAAAAGGAATTGTGACAATATCGTTCCCTATAAACCTTTGAAGCTCATCATTATTCATAGTTAACAAACTAATGATACTTTTTATCTTTAGGATATTCTATTTAGTAAAGATACATAGCATGCCCTTTGTTTATATTTATATAATTAGTCATAAGTTTGGGTACGGGGGTTTTAAAATGGTCCTTTAGTATGTTTCCCAATGCCTTCAGTTTTTACTACAACCATAAAGTTCTCACCACGATGCTTCCAAGCTGCTTGTGCAATTATGGCGTTTTACCCTGCTCGAAATACGACTTTACTATTGTTCATGTTCGTCACCGTTCCATTCCGCTGAGAGCATAGAACTAGACCCTAGCCTAATCACACCGCGTTTATGAAAACCTTGTCATGTTTCTTTCGTGATTTACCAAGTTTTTATCATGGCAAAAGGTAAGTAAGTAAGCAAATCGTTTATTTATTTTTTTAGCATGACGCAGTCATATACATTGTATGGTAATTGTATGTTAATTAAATCAGCTACACTCGGCAAATTTGATTTCAACTCCACGTGCATATAAGTGTATGTAGCACATATCAATTTTTTTACAAGTACAAATTTTGTGTTCGTCCTTGAGAAAATATATTAAGAAGTTTTACACGCTGATTAATCGAAGAACAACGTATAGATATAGCAAAATACAGGTTCTCCATCTTTAGAAATGCTGAATTCAGTGCGTAATGAAGGCTGTCACCGTTCATTTAGCGATGCTATGATGGCGTTTATCTGTAAACTTCAATTATCTGACTTAGAATCAATGCACCTCATTAACGAACCACCAATTTACAGTTACAAAGAGCACTACATAAAATTGTATTTATAGGATTACCAGCAAAATATACAAATTCCACTTCCGAAAAACATATTAATAAGTATATCACAGAATAAGAGATGCAAATGATTTAAATTTAATCTGAATCAGTAGACCGTCCTATTAGATACACACAAATATTATGTTACTGAAAATGTAAAAAAAGGAAAGAAATACACTCCAGGTTTGCCAAAAAGTCAATATACAAATGAATTGAAACTTTTGTCTGAGGCTTCACCAGTTCTCAACACAAAAACTTCAGAATGTAGCAAAGAAGACATGGTTAAATATGAAAGTAAAATCACGTCTAATGTGAAAATTAAATCACGCTTGAATGAAAAATAAAACCATCGTTTAAATCCTATGGTGTAATTAGTTTTGTTTTCTCTACAATGTATTAAATTGTACATGTTAACAATCCATCGTAGAAGAATTCCAATGTGATCAGATGACAAGTACATGTATCTCCTTTGAATGTACAACATCGTGATTATATAATGCTTACTATAAGTATATCAAACTCCGGTAACAAAATATGGCAATAAACAAAATCACAGCAAAAACACAACGCCTATTTGCATAAATCTAATTCCGTCGTTAGGTATTTGCACACATGCTGTCCAAATTAAGGTAGTACCACAAAGTTCGGAAACAGAACTCATATTCTTCCTGGAATGAAGATGAAAGAATGTGTAATAATAATATTTGTACCTGTTGAGGATCTTTTTCAATGTGTTTTTTATGATATCATTTTTTTTTCTTAAATAACCATTTATTCTTGGGATCCCGGTTGTAGATAAGATAAATTCAATTGAGTTATACCTTTCTTGAAACCATTTCCGGTCTACGGCATTGCAGTTGTTGTACGATGGTAAAAATGTCCGCCTCATCGTCCTGCTTGATTTGTTCTACAGCGTTATAGACCGCTAGAAATACTCCACAACATGTAGCACCGTCCCTAAAACGAAAATCAAGGGAGAGGTTTTCTCAGCAAAAAATATGCATTTAATTCGATACAAATAAACCCCGCACAATTTGACATATATATAGCATATGGTAATCCTCCCCCGTCTATCTCTCTCTCTTTATCTCTCTCTCTCTCTCTCTCTCTCTCTCCTCTCTCTCTCTCTCTCTCTCCTCTCTCTCTCTCTCTCTCTCTCTCTAATATTTATCTATCTATATATTTATCCTATCCAACAGAGAAGTACAATTGCTAGGAAGCGAGGTCAGCTTTACCAGCTGTTCAAGTAGTGTGTTAGAATCCAGACAATGTTTTTGTATATCATCTATACAAGATGCTGTGCCACTGCGTTTCATGGTTGCATGTATAGAGTTTTGTCAAGATCTGAATTTGCGTATGAAAAGTTTATGAAGCAAGGCAGGCTATTGAAAAACAACTTAATATTGCAAGAGTTTCACGTTAAAATTCAGCAATTTGAAAATTTCAAAACGATCTCGTTTGTCAACACAACCTGGTCAAATGGTGTCAAACGTATTTCCTACCAATTGGTATGCCGTTCTTTCTTCACAGATTTGGACTACCTGGTCACGATAAAGGCCTCACTTTGGGTGTGACCGATCGACATGGAATGCGTAATCCTCCTAAACAAATGGTCCAACCTCTGCTATAGCCAGTCGACCATGTTTACCCAACACTTGTTTTAAATTCTGTTCAAGACTTACAACATGGATCATTGTTCGATATTATCACATTTTCATTTCACACATGCAAATTACATTCGTAATTCATTAGTAGGACACCCAATTTCAAAAGAAATAATTCTTAAAATTATGACTTAATACAAGTTGTAAATGGTGTATTTTCAGCTACCCAACTATGCATATATAAATTGGCGAAGTTAATATTGTGTTAAACGTGATCATAATTCTAACATATATACAAAGTCGAGTATAGGGCAACACGGACATCCGACAAAAGCGAAGGCAGGATAAGGTGCCATGGGGAAGTGAACAATCTCTACCGACCGGTCATACCCACCGTGAGCCCTTAGTCGAAACAAAGTATTCCCAATTAACATCAATCGGTACTACATGTAATATAATACCCAGGATCTGAAGAAAACTCCTGCAAAATATATAGGAGAACACCTACAATCAGCGTTTCGTGTACATCACTATAGCTTCACACGAACAATGATTACCAAAAATAATCGATTGATTGATTGATAATTCGTTTGTTTTTCGTCCCGTTGAGAATATTTCAATCATATTGAGGCGTCACCATTGCCGGTGAGGGGCTGCATATGCCTATGCTTAGCAAGCATGTTTTTAACAGTGAGGGTTCTTTTGCGTCCCACACCTGCACACCGCTGCAACACGGGACCTCGTTTTTAAGGTCATAGTCCGAAAGACCCGCGATTGCACTGACCTCTCACTTCTTGATATAAAGTTTTATTGAACATTGGACATTAAACAGGAGCAAACTAACTACTCAACCTTAAATGAACAAAACGGGACGATAAATTCAAGCTTCTCATGTCAATTTCCCATAAATTAGGAATGATAAGCAATATTCACAGGGCCATTGACACCTGCATATGGTGGTGTTAGTGTCTCATCAGGCTTAATTCGATAACGCAAGAGCTTGTCTCTGTCGTATGGTTAGTTTTTAAATCAGGCCAAGCTACTTATCACACAATGTTGTTGTTGCAGTGGGTTCAAATACAGTCACGTTTTAATTTATGCTGCTTTCGTAAATCTATGGGCGTTTATTAACTAAGTAGTTGATATCTAGATATGCTACTATAATTAAGTTAAGTCAAATGGATGCTGTCTGGTTGGTTTATCCATATCCATAGATTTCAGACCGTTATAGTATTCACAGGCACTGGTATTTCACTAACGGAATAGTTCTCGTTACACTGTCAAGACTATGTGACTATCATCGGATGTTGACCGAAGTCAACAGGGGATGCTTTACTCC
>CAJDSM010017915.1:1225-16266 GCA_903981925.1 Ostrea lurida
CACAGGCCTAATCATTACAGGAGCTCGTCGCATCGCTTTGTTACGCGAGCTTCGCTCGCTATAACGAATATGCACCACAGCAGAGCGATCAATGTTAACGAGAGGGAACGGGCAAAACCTTGGAAAAAAAAAGAAAGTTGGGTGATAAAAATCTTAATTGATTACAACTTGTATCCAGTATTTCAACTAATTACTTTAAAGAACATTTTTTTCCTTTAAATTTCAACATTGCACATAAAGTGAAAAAGTTTTGAAATCTAGGGATATTCCGTTTATATTAGCCTAAAACTAAATGATGCAGTCATCTTTAACTATGACGTCACACACGGTAAGCTTGGTTACAAAAAAGCAACCGTATTATCTCTCACGGAGGGTGTGACCGGTCAGCAGAGGATGCTTACTCCTCCATGGCACCTGATCTTACTTTCGATTTTGTCGGAGGTCCGTGTTGCCCTACACTCGATTTTGTAGATGTTTTTTTGGATTATGATTACGTTTGACACGATGTTGACTTCGCCTTTTTGTATTATTGTTATTACGTCACGAGGGGAGTTTTGATAGTAATTATTAAAGTATGTAAAAGTCATTTTACAAGTAATTATTTTGAAAATACTAAAAATGCAATGATTCATTTACGAAGCGTTTAACTATGGAGGCCATTTTGTATCCCATTCATTCTTGACAGGGTATCTTGCCTCATTTTCCAGGCTTGTCATCTAATCAGATGTCGGAATTTTTCTTTGCAGTAGTACATAATGAAATATTTTTTAGTATTATATTATACTGTATGCATTCGATTATATTGAAATGGAATTTGTTTTATTTGATAAATGATTTTTAGACGGAATCAATTTAAGCATATAAATAAAAAACATCTGTTGCAATATTAAATTATGATTATTATTCTAGTGTACTCTATAGTATTCTACTTTTACAAAATTATCTTATAGTAATGTTTATTTAAGCATATGAATAGAAATAATCTGTTACAATACTTAGAATTATGATTATTATTCCAGTGTACTCTATTGTATTCTAAATTACTCTTAAGCACTGTTTAGTAGGACCTATCCATACTACAGTGAAAATTACCTGACATTAGACAAAGAAGAGTCACTGAACAAAAACTGATTGCCAAATTTGACTGCACAAACAATGGACTAATATAAAATGGCGAAGTATTAAGCGTAATCATAGTCCCAAAAACATATACATACCCTTTGTTAGACTGTCATTTTCCTACTAGATTTGACTACGGGTGATCCCGTTTACATTATTTCGAATAAGGGCTCACGGCGGGTGTGACCGGTCAGCAGAGGATGCTTACTCCTCCATGGCACCTGACCCCCCCCTCGCTTTTGTCGGAGGTCTGTGTTGCCCTACACTTGATTTTGTATATGTTTTTGGATTATGATTACGTTTGACACAATGTTAACTTCGCCTTTTTGTATGCATCTTCTAAATTTTTTGTTTTGGTGTTTGTTGATTGCAAGTATTCTCGATCTCGTAAAGTTTGACGCCAAGCATGTACACCCGTAATCCTGGATGTCGTTGTAGTGCTAATAAAAAAAATGATAGGTAGTTTCTTTTCTGTACATATCGTGCATTTAGATGATTTTATTAACATCATTAATGAAATAATTGTCATGAGAAATACTTGTATACATTCAGCATTATTTACATAAATACATATACACTATGCTTAGACTGAATATTTTCACACAATGTTATTGCACAACTTGCAGTCTCATGTGGTTTATTTTATCATTTATACAAATAGGCGAAGGTAACATCGTGTAAAACGTAATCATAATCTAAAAAAAAAATATACAAAATTGTTGCGGGATTTTTAAAACGTATTCTGTAAATTTTATAAAAGTTGCAAGTTGAGGAAAAATAATGCTTCCATTTAGCTGCATTTGAAACTTAGACTGAAGTCTATTCTCATTTTATGTCTAGAGCTTTCAGCACAAACACCCGAAATAGTGAATTTTTATTACCTTCTCAAAAAATTTGAAAATAATGTAAAATCAAGAAATTATCTAAAATATGTGATTCACCGCCGATCACTTTATAATTGATCTGCATAGTTATTTTCTACTTTTAGCAAGCTTTTAAAATTACCACTTATGAGATACTGATTGTATATGTACATAAGTGCTCTACCAAGCCTCTTTCTTCTACTTTTGACTAAACTACTAACAGCTATCAAAGAATCTCTTCAGAGATACTGTTCACTACATATTCCAGAAGTGGTGTCAATCAGAGTGGATTCTTAAAAACTCTAAAGAGCTTTGATAACTAAAATCACAAGAATTTTCAAAAATTGACTGCATCAAAACGTGTGATTCTCCACACTTTTACACAACGATTCCTCACGATAAATTAAAATCTAGGCTTTTTCAGATTATAGATAATTGCTTTTTAAACAAAAACGGCACCCGAAAATACGAATTTCTAGTCGTTGGAAACAAGACACATATTTTGTTAGAAAACACTCTGATTGCCCACACAAGTACTCTGAAGTAGATATTAAGTGCAATGCTTGGGTTCTTATAGATAACATATATGTAGTCTTTGGAGCCAGGTCTTCCAACAATCCGTAGGTATTCCTGTGGGCACTAATTTTGCCCCCTTATTGGCAGACTTATTTTGTATCATATTGAAGCAGAATTTGTTACAGAAACTGTTACGGGATAAAACAAAAAACTTGCTGTGTCCTCAACCTTACATACAGGTATATAGATGATGTGCTATCAATTAACAATCATCATCTTTTACAATTATGTCCATTTGATTACAAAAAGGCGAAGTTAACATTGTGTCAAACTTAATCATAACCAAAAACATATACAAAAATCGAGTGTAGGGCAACACGGACCTCCGACAAAGCGAAGGTAGGATCAGGTGCCATGGAGGAGTAAGCATCCTCTGCTGACCGGTCACACCCGCCGTGAGCCCTTAGTCGAAATAAAGTAAACGGGATTACCCCTAGTCAAATCTAGTAGGAAATGACATCTAACAAAGGGTATGAAACAAATCAGTCAACATATGACTTAGTGATAATTTGTAATCGCAAACAAGGTCATTATATGCGACCGTAGAATTTGCGAAATGATGACTTTAAACGAGATTCGTTATAACCCTGCAGCATCACTTTTTTGTAAAATATATCCCGAAGAACTCGACATAAAGGACACCACAGAATCTGACATACTGCTTCATATTTGGATATTTTACTTAACATTGACTCTAATGCAGACTGACAACTACATTATATGATAAGCGTGATGACTTTGACTTTGCAATCGTCAACTTCCTTTTCTATGTAGTAATATACCACTATCACCTGCTTATGGTGTGTATATCTCCCAGTTGATTCGATACGCAAGAGCATGCTATGCGTATGCAGACTTTTAAGCGAGGTCAACTACTAACAAAAAAGTTGATGATGCAGGGTTTAACGAATCTCGTTTAAAGTCATCATTTCGCAAATTCTACGGTCGCTATAATGACCTTGTTTGCGATTACAAATTATCACTAAGTCATATGTTGACTGATTTGTTTCATACCCTTTGTTAGACTGTCATTTTCCTACTAGATTTGACTACGGGTAATCCCGTTTACTTTATTTCGACTAAGGCTCACGGCGGGTGTGACGGTCAGCAAGGATGCTTACTCCTCCATGGCACCTGATCCTACCTTCGCTTTGTCGGAGGTCCGTGTTGCCTTACACTCGATTTTGTATATGTTTTTTGGATTATGATTACGTTTGACACAATGTTAAAACTTCGCCTTTTTGTATATGAAACATGTTATGCTCTCTCTTCTCTCTCTCTCTCTCTCCTCTCTCTCTCTCTCTCTCTCTCTCTCTCTCTCTCTCTCTCTCTCTCTCTCTCTCTCTCTCTCCTGTAAAATATTACATGAATACTAAAATCGTACGGGAGTTTTTGTACCACCCTTAAGATTTCTTTTTTATTTAAATCGACTTGTATCTTTGATCTTGCTCGTAATATATCGATTTTGCATTGTTCCATTATGGTTTAACGTTTTTCATAAGTTTTTGTAAAATGGGAAACTGTTCATTGGAACAATTTTCTTTCTCTTAAACACTGCCTGCAGATCTGGTACTCGCCGACTCAATAAGCATCTTGGTTTCCATGGGCGTAGAGATCGGAAATCAAACGCGGACTTATCGTTACAAAGCTAGCGTCTTCCGTGAAAAAAATAGATGTACTTATCAGGACACCAATACACATCTATATAATGTAGAACACATGTGAGCATTGATCATTAGGTGCTTTCTTTACAAAATAAATAACATCAAGTTCTCCGAATTTTAATGCCCTTATTGCATCACAGTGTTGTTGAAATTTCCCTTCCAGGGTATTTGATTGTTCTTCAGACAGGGCAAGTTCACATGAATCTTGAATGTTAGATGTAATTTTCGTATTATATTAAACGACGGGTAGTCCCGTTTACTTTATTTTACTAAGGGCTCACAGCGGATGTGGCCGGTCATCAGAGTATGCTTAATCCTCCATGGCACCTGATCCTGCCTTCGTTTTTGTCGCAGGTCCGTGTCGTCCTACACTCTATTTTGTATATATTTTTTGGGACAATGATTACGATTAACACATTGTTTACTTCGCCATTTTATACATAATGCTCGACTTACTATTCACATCAATCCTGGATCATTCCGGAAAACACGTGCCAATTAATTTAGTTCTAAATCATAATTTCTGTTTGTATGGTCGACGTATTTCGTAATGAATATGACATCAATGAACACGTTACACCAACATTACATGAAAAGTACACCAGTGTAGAATTGCAGTTAATACACTCTTCCTCACTGTCATTCCAACATTACAGGTCTCACCTCGACGGGGCAACACCTTTATATGGCATCATTATTGTTATTCATACACTAACTTGACTTTTCAAAACGAAATTCTTTTCATATATCTATATTCTTTTATTTCTGTCAGAATCCCCAGTCTTTAAAATAGACGTTACTATTTTTATCAAGATTCATACGCGCATTTTTCACACCTGCAACGCATTCACGGCCCGGGAATTACAATGATATCAAAGGCAAAAACATTGAAAAAGTAAGTAGTATTCTTTGTACATAGAATGGTTTTCTTCTATCATTTATATGATAACCCTCCCTTATTAAATTCATTACTATATGTTGCAGGAATCTCTTTAAAGTGGAGGAAAAATATGATAAAACGTGTAAAATTAACATACCTAGCAGGCATGTACCCTCCTCTTATTAAATTCATTACTATATGTGCAGGAATCTCTTTAAAGTGGAGGAAAATATGAATAAACGTGTGAAAAATTAACCATACCTAGCAGCATGTACCCTCCTCTTTTAAATTCATTACTATATGTTGCAGGAATCTCTTTAAAGTGGAGGGAAAATATATAAACGTGTGAACATTAACATACCTAGCAGGCATGTACATGTAGGTTCAAATGAGAAGATGTGGCTTGTTCCAGAGTGAGAATCTATATAGGCTGTTCCAGAGTTTGCGTCATCATAGATACGCTATATATTGTAGCTTATTCCGGAGTTTGCGTCACCATAGATACGCTGTACAGTAGTTGTTCCGGAGTTTGCGTCATCATAGATACGCTGTAATGTAGCTTGTTTCGGAGTTTGCATCTAATTTCCAATGTCCTTTATTACAATTGTTTTGATTGGACAAAATTAAAGCTAAACGAGAATTTACACATCACTAAATCAACCAATACGAGCATGATTCAAACGCATAACGTAATGCATGGAACTATTAATATTTTTAAATTGTTAATACAGGTAACGAAATGGAATTATAAAAATTAAACATTGATTTTGAAGAATTCATCGATGTGTAAACTCTGGA
This sequence comes from Ostrea lurida, assembly GCA_903981925.1. NCBI lineage: Eukaryota > Metazoa > Mollusca > Bivalvia > Ostreida > Ostreidae > Ostrea > Ostrea lurida. The sequence continues at coordinate 7,126 of CAJDSM010017915.1, forward strand.
CATTTTACTCACAAATTCAACATAAGCACTTTTATGCTAAGTTTGTGAGTAAAATGTCCAGAGTTCTACATAGATAAATCTGTTAAAAAGAATGTTTAATCCTATAATAGATACGCTGTAATGTAGCTTGTCCTGAGTTTGCGTCACCATAGATACGCTGTAATGTAACTTGTTCCTGAGTTTGCGTCACCATAGATACGCTGTAATGTAGCTTGTTCTTGAGTTTGCATCACCATAGATACGCTGTAATGTAACTGTTTCCTGAGTTTGCTCACCATAGATACGCCTGTAATGTAACTTGTTCCTGATTTGCGTCACCATAGATACGCTGTAATGTAGCTTATTCTTGAGTTTGCGTCACCATAGATACGCTGTAATGTAACTTGTTCCTTGAGTTTGCGTCACCATAGATACGCTGTAAAGTAGCTTCGTTCTTGAGTTTGCGTCACCATAGATACGCTGTAATGTAGCTTGTTCTTGAGTTTGCGTCACCATAGATACTCTGTAATGTAGCTTGTTCTGGAGTTTGCATCATAATTGATATAAGATAGTAACTGATGTACAAATATATGCATTATTTTGCGAGTTGCACAACCTGTAATTAACATTAGGTTGCATTACCATTTCACAAGGTTCCTTAACTCGAAGTTTAACACGATTCAGTAATCCAAGCTCGAAGTTGAATATGGCTACTAGTAATTAGATCAAGGTCGAACGTTACTTCCCTGGCCACATAAACCACGTACCTAAAACTTGGTTAATGCCACGTTTTAGATGTGTATCAGATAAAACTATATATCTGCACAAGTTCGCAATAAACAATAAAAAGGTGAAAATAACGAACAGTGATCAATTTGATAAAACTTAAAGAACAAGAGTTGGGCAAACATGGATCCCTGGACACACCAGAGGTGCATGGATCAGGTGTCTAGGAGGATTAAGCATCCCCTGTCGAGCGGTCACATCCGCCGTGAGCCATGTATCTCGATCTGGTAAACGGAGTGATCTGTAGTCAAAATCAACTAACTAAATCGTTATAACGACCATAAAATTGGCGAAAAGCTGTCGGCTTTCCTTTCGATACCTAATAATATAATCCCTGGGTTATGCATAGATAGAGCTGACGAATGGATGGATTAATTTTCTTATTAGAAAACGTATTACTTTATAATTCCAAAAATATGATTGGATCTATACATGTACATACAATGGGACGTACATTTGATTTCAGTATTCCGTTGTAACTTCGTTACGAAGATATAGATAACAAGAACCGAGGGGGTATGGCAAAATGCATTTTTTCTCGTCTGAATTTAGATAGGAAATTCAATTAAAACGCACCGTGCGTGAACCAGGCTGCCCATTTAACCAAGTGTGGATGGACTTTCACGTATACCCGAGTGGACACTTGGGATAATTGATCAATGGTTAACGCTGTGATAAGTAAAACAGTTTTTCCGTGTGGTCTCCGTAAAAAACATGATTGAAAGTAAGCATACCCACAAACAAACAAACACCGTTGGAGCTTAATGTTGTGCTAAATGGCAATAAAATATATTCACATACAAAATGTGATTTTTCAACTGTAAAATTGCAGTTCATATTTTCAACAATAAAATTAATTTCTTGATTATACCTCAATATAATATCTGTATTTTCATAATATTATGCACCATGTACCTGTAGTTGCACCTACCAAAATTCAATTGTCATTTGGGTTTTTTTTATGGAAAGGGTGTTGTTTGCTGCACAGCTAGATGATCCGCGTGCGACCCTCTATCCCGACAGTGCGTAAAACCCAAGACGTTTAAAGGGTCTAGATGCGATCAAATCATATTTTATAGTGATTGCAACGGGTTTTCTTCACTGAGTTAAACGTAAAAAGCCGCATCAAAATCGACAAAGAAATAATAGAGGTTTGTTGTTTGGTGTTTTTTTTTACTTGCTTTCAAAATACAATCAAGCAAAATTAGAAACGACCGAAAACGAGGCTATTCTGTTGTGAGTGAATTCGGAAACACGTATAGCGGATAGTATGGAAGCCACACACAGCTAAAGCTTTTTAAACAGTAGTTTATGCAGTGACGCAAGCATTGTTTCTTCCGATTCAAAAGTGTATGACAATTTTAATATCGAATTATGCCCACAACCGTAACGGTGTCTTTTTGAGACCGAGGCTGATATAGACGAAAATCTCGCGCTTTGAAACGGCCCTACCACCAAAGAAGATGGAGTTGGAAACAACAACCAGATAGGCCATTAGAATTTGTCGATACATGTTTTTGCTATCAAATAAAGAATTGGATATCTTCAATTATATATGTGTCTGTGCATAAGACGAAAGAATTGCGATAAGAATACCTTACTACTCTTGATAAAGCTGCAATAATGTAACTTACACACACACACACACACACACACACACCACCACACACACACACGACACACACACACACACCACGGATAGCACACACATACACACACACACACCACACACACACACACACATCACATCACACACACCACCACACCCCACAACACACCACCACACACCCACACACAACCCACACACACACAACACACACACACACACACACACCACACACACACCACACCACACCACACACACACACACACACCACACACACACACACACACACACACACACACAACACACACACAACACACACACACAACACACACCCTCATCCTTCATGTACTCTAAAAGCTGTGATTTTTTTTTTTAAATAAATGTATTACAGTTGTAGTTGTTCCTTCACTGAGTTCCAGGCATTAGAAAGGATGTTACATTAACAATTAAAGTCATGGTACATGTACGTGTTGGAATGCTAAAGAACGACTTATTGTAATGGCGGTAATCCCATGGATATAGGTGAGAATATGTGGATACAGTACGCTAGTGACGTCTCTATATGAATGGAAATCTCTCTAATGTGATGTAAAACATACACGACAACAAAGGCGTTTCTAAATGCATGTTTAATAAAGATGTTTTTGTATTTGCATAAAAAAAACCTCAATTTTTCTACTTTAAATGTAGACCACTCAAATAATCATAAAAATACATAAGTTAATAATATAATTTGTAGAACACTTCAACAGATGACTAATTTTCACAACATACATGTATTTATACTTTTCCAAGCCCATCAATCATTCTACAATTATGTATCCCGTGCAAATTAATCGGCGGTCGTTTATCATTTTTCACAGAAAAAAATAAAGTCGACTGTCTCCGTGGCCTGTATTGTAAGTTACACAAATACAACTTTTGTAGAAACTCATTACAAATAATGTTACAACATATTCTACAAAGAAAGCCTCTAATGATTGTACATTTGTCTAAGTACCGTATGATATTCCTCAATTGAAATGAAGTTTAATAAATTTACATCTTCAGGGTACAATGTATAAATTATAAAACGAACGATGAAAAAAAAACCAAGATGTGTTTGTGAAACACTGATGCCCCGGATTCCACATGCCAGGAAAGGGGCTTTTGCCAAAAGGATTATGCATGTGAAATGTGAAAAATCTATCACTTACCATTCAAAAGTTATGGCCAATGTTAAAGTTTATGAAAGTATCAAACTTACAGATCAAGGTCGGAGGCAAAATTGGTACCAGTGAAAGGGCTGGTCATAAGGAACACACATGTGAAATAAAAAAGTTCATCACTTGCCATTCAAAGATATGGCCAATGTTAAAGTTTTTGAAAAGTAAGTCAAACTTAAAGGTCAAGGTCAGGAGGTCAAAACTTTTGTACCAGTAAGAAAGTGCTTGTCATAAGGAACACACATGTGTAATATGAAAGTCCATCACTTGCATTCAAAAGTTATGGCCAATGTTAAAGTTTTTGCAGACAACAGACAAACGGACGACCAAAACTATATGCCCCGAATCGAAGATTCCGGGGGCAAAAAAAAGGAATCAAGGCTTGTTGAATCTTGAGTGTTGTAAGTACAATATCATAACAAACAACCAGCTTTCATGAGTAAAATTTCTAATTCGTAACCTCATGAACAAATCGTTTAGTAAGTATGAGCTGGACACCAAATAGCAACAACTGCAACCAACAAACGTCACATCCAACCGGTGTCCTATGAATAGCCAGCTTTTTTTCTGTGCCAGTCGTAGACCCCGCAACATGATGTTTTAGGAATCTCCTGGTTCTTGGAGTTGACTTAGATTGTAAGATATACAGACTGATGATGACACATATTTGTACAGCACATCCGATGCAAAGATCGTGAAAACCTTCTTTGCCAAGATAGAAATGTTCGGTTCGGATGATTTTGGAATTTGGTCTGTGACAATGGTCAGATATATAGCTACAGAGAGAGGACCGTGACAGAAAAGCTGCACCTTCGCCACTGTCCACGGCAGCATAAAACTGAATAGCTGCAGAATCTCCATCAGAATTATCGCAAATCAGAAAGAGCTACTTAATATACTGGACGACGTCTAATCTCAAACTCAAAAATTCAGAGATGGAACGATGACACCCCGATTTGCTCGGGAGAAAGATTTCGTTCTTGTGTCTATCAAATCCCAAAGGTTGTTTCTCTCAAAAAATTCCAGTTAACTTTGTTTGTGTAGTGAGGTGAGCACAACCTCCCTCACTATATTTTTTTTGGTTTTTGTTTTTTTTTTTTTTTTTGTTCTTTTTTTTGTCGTAATTGTCAGATCCTGATTGTTCCGATTCCGGGACGGTATTTTGGGGATCGCTGGTTGCCCGGAAGGTTCTGGGCATTGCTGTTGGACGCTGAGGGTAAAACCGCTGACTTCCTGGAATGTTTGTCATACAACTGTCTGGTTCGACACGGGGATATATACAGCATGTGTCTCTTTTCTTGTTTTTGTTTTTTTTGTCTTTCTTGTTTTTTTTTTTTTTTCTTTTTTTTTTTTTTTTTGTTTGTTTTTTTTATTTTGTTTGTTTTTTTTTTTTTTTGTTTTTTCTTTTTCTGTCTTTGGTGTCTTTTTTTTTTTTTTTTTTTTTGGCCTTTTTGCATTTTTTTTTTTGTCCTGTTTGTTTTTTTTTTTTTTTTTTGTTTTGTTTGTTGCGTTTTCTGTTTTCGGGTTGTTTGGGATGTGTTGGTGGGTTTGTTTGTTGGCCCGTTGGCCACTTTTGTGGGTGTTGTTTGTTTTTGTTGTGTCCTGTTGGGGGTTGGTTGTTTTGTTTTTTTTTTCCTTTGGGTGGCGTTTGTTTTTGTTTGTTTGTTTTGGTTCGTGTTGGTTTTTGGTTGTGTTTTCTTTTTTGGTTTTGCCCTCGGGTCGCGGTGCTGTTGTTTTATGTCTTTCTGTTCTTTTTTTTGTTTTTTGTGTGGGTTGTCTTTCCGTTCATGTTCGTGTTTTGTTGTCCTTGTTTTTTTTCTGGTTCCTATGCTCCGCTTATTTTCGTTTCCTTTTGCTTTTTTTGCCTTGTTGGCTGCATTTTCCCCGTCTGGTGCACCGTCTTTTGCGGTCTTTGGCGTTTTGCCCGTGCCGGTCCTCCGGTCCCTGTGTCGCGGTCCCTTCCCCACGGGGTTGGCTTTGCCCTGGTGCCTGGTTCTCCCTGGCGCCGCTTGTTTGGCTTCACTGTGCCTCTGCAACGCCTCTCTCCTCTCCTTCCCCGTTTCCCCCACCTGGTTCGTTTTTGCACCCGTCGGTCCCCGTCACAGCCCGGGTCCCACATTTTGCTACCCCAGTGGCCTGGCGTGTCCCACTGTCATCCCCTCCTACTCCATTCCCTTCCCCCTTCTGGCCTCTGTTACGTTTTTGCCGTCATGTCCTCACGTCCAGGGTATCCCACCTCTTGGCTCCTACCTTACTCCGCACTTGGATGGTGACGCGTTTTTCTTTGCCAGTCACTCTCCCTTTTCCCTTTTTTCTTTACGTTCTTTTTTGTGTGAATTGATTTGGCTCACCTCTTTTTCACTTCCTGTTCGTTCCCTCCCTTTCCGTACTCTCACTCTTCGCTCATCCCGCGCTTGTTTTGTATGACTCCACGTGTTTCGTTGCGGCCACGGCTCTAGGTCGTTGTTGCGGTGTTCCACCGGTTCGTTTCCGTCCTCATTTTGCACATTCTTGGTTATTAATAAATGATCTAGTTTGTCAAGTATGCCTGCATTAGGTTCAAATTCTTTGTCTGATTGACTTTCACAGCTATTGAATTATGTTGTGTATCCAATGTATATCCTAACATGGACGGTTGGATAACCTTCCATCTATAGATAGTAATAGTTTCTCATTAAACATGATTATCTCTCTCTAGCAAGATGTAAATGGTGCAATATACAGTTTTTTTTGCCGTTTTTCTTCAAAATAATACAACATCCTGTGCATTGTTAAGTAAGGTGTGCGCATGTGCTGGAGAGGGTGAAATGTTAATTGCATTTAGTGAGAAGATCTGCGTTATAGGGAAAGTGTTCCCAACCAGTAAACAGTGTAGAGATTTTAATGACTAGATATACTGGTGTTAATTTCAGTAACTTGGTGATTTAAGCAGTAATTTGGGATTGCCTCATTCTGCAACCTAGGCTATATAAACAAAGTGCTAGTTTAAATTTATTAACACTAGCCGGTTTTGAAAACATGTGTAACAGGTGTACACAGATCTATAATACATCTGAGGTATCTCTGAGTAATTTGACACGATTTAAATGGCAACTAAACCTTGAGATCCTAACGCCGTTCTCAATTCAGCCACCTGACCACATCTGCGTGACCCTGAGAGGCTGCAGTCATCAAAGGGGTTAGGTAAATTCTTGGAGTCGTAGACAGGCTCTTGTTGTACTGCCTGTGGCGTCAGGAGAGGCGCCTTTTTCAACAGGAGTTTCCACCCAGATCGCTCTTCTCCCTGATCGTGACGCTTTTCTACCATCTTTATCTTGTTCAATTCCATTAACTATTAGTTCTCGGTTTTTCTTGCTGAAAAATTCGGCTCCATTTTGCCCAAATATTTGCTAGTCGTTGGTGGGAATTGTCGGGGGGGATTCGATAATGTCAAATTATCGACAAACTTTTTTTTATCTCCATATAGTTTTCGTAAAATTTTTGTTCCTTAAAGGATATTATTATATCTTTCATTTCAAAAAGCATTGCAGTATGAGGAAAATAATTTCCAAACTGACATAACTTGTAGTAACGGGTTTAACATGTGACGTGATGGCGGAACGGATGAAAACACAGGGGGTCTTCAAAGATTTGGTGTGTCATGTTACTCGAACGAATTATAATTATAAGATCCAATTGATTGACAGTTTAGGCTTTTAAAAACTTACCAGTTATGTTTTTGTTTACCTCTCTCAATAACAACTAGTATGAAGTTCAGAACTGAATGATTCAACTCAGTACTGAAATTAGTGAAAGAGTGAATTTCGTCCATATCATTTCAATATATTTGATGTCAAAGGGTTTTTCATTTAGGTTCCCAATATTTCTGTATCTCTAGCCATAAGCTCATTTTGACAAAAAACAAAGTACTTGTTGATTTACGTACTAATATAGTTAAGCTACGGGTGTGACCGGTTGGCCGAGCACGAGATAGCTTATAAGAACATGTGGTTTTTGCCAATAAAATCAATAAATTTATTTAAGTAAACCGGTGAGTTAGAAATACAATTTAGAATATTTATTACCTAAAAAATTGGGTTTTTTTTTTTCCTATGCACTAAAGATAAACAAAACATTGCGTGCTAATTACGACGTCAAAGCCATGCACTGTTCACAGTCGATCAATACGACGTCACAGTGGTAACACAGCGATGGAGAATATAAAGTCAGCTGGCGTAAACCCGTGCATTGTGAACGTTTACATCTACGTGATGTTTTCTTTTCAAACCAAACGATTATAACACATGAATGCATCTCGTTGCAATCGAAAAGCCTTCTATAAATGAACAAAATTACCAACAAATTAAAATTTGCTAAAGTGGCGCATCCTTACATTACTTTTTTAAATTTATTGGACTCGTGACTCGTTCATCCTCTTCAGTCGGTCCGTACTACATTAGTTTTCTATCAATTACTAGGTAAAAGCTTGCAACAACAAGAATTTATGCTACTGATTTGAAGAAATAGTGTTTGAATAACAAAATTACATGCCAGAGTTACTATTTGTTAACAGTTAGTTTTACTCGAATTCGTTGAAGCAATTAATTAATAAAAAATGGCGGCGCTCATTAATGCTCACGAAAATTTCTTGAACGTATGTCGGATTGATTGTCTTCCTTTGCTGATTTTGAGTTTTCTTTTACATATACGTGTTCCTTTTAGAGCCTTGGCTTCGCGGACGGGCTTGGCCCGTTCCGAGCTTCGCTCGGTATTAACTTAATTAAGCCTCTCTATATTTTGAAGTGGAATTGATTATGAATTGCGATAATTTAAAAATTTATGATACTTTTTGATAAAATTTTTCAGCGTCACTGTTTTAACGAGGACTCAATTCAGCATGAATGGCAAGAAACTCGGGCATTATTGAAACAGCGGCAGAGTGTACATACGGCATAGTTTCCCTGAGATTGAGTGTGCACCATCAAATCCCCCGTCAGGCCAAGACTTGAAAATGTGAGAAATATAACTAAAATTTCCTCTGTACAGAATTTTCTGGTTGACTTAATTCTTGTTTCTTTTTCCCTGGTCATTTGTTTTTCAAAACTTTCTATAACATGCGTGGTTTTAAATAGAAACTTTCAACATATTGTTCAAATTGCAAGATTTCCTGGAATTTAAATTTTTCTCTGGACATAATGAGTCAAAGTTTTATTAATCAAACATGATCGTTTTTATTAATCAACATGAAATCTGTTCTCTATTTAAAGACTCTTCTTTTTGGAAATTGTAGGTGTTTTATAATAAAAATTTTCAACCATTTACACATCTTTTTTTTCCAGAATATCCTGTTTTCACTTTTAAATTTACATAGCAATAAGTTTTCCTCATTGTATTCATCTTTGATTGGTTGATTAATTATGACATCAATCCATTCAGCAGTGTACTTGATTGTTTAACATCCTTATAAAAGACACAAATAAAGACAAATCTGTGGGGTTTTTTCAATGTTAAAATTTAACTACAATGATTTCATACTGTTCAAAACTTTGAACTTGATTCACCTGAATTCATTCTGAAATATACACG
>CAJDSM010017919.1:0-10231 GCA_903981925.1 Ostrea lurida
CAATAGAGGAATTGACTATTCTGGTGATTAAGGGAAGCAAAGGTTCTACATTCTTCTTGAAAAGAGATGCTTGAATAGGGTCAAGTTTACATGATTTTTTTTTTAAACTTTCAAGATAGATTTGAGCTCAGTGGCATGCTGAAACAATGTTAGAGATGGACCATCACAGGGCATTATCTGTTCTAAGCAATGGTTTTTGCTGCAAGGTTTCATGGCCACAATTTCAGTCTGACACCATGTTGTATTTTCTCTTATAGATAACGCCTTTGGTATGGATTCATTTGGTTCAACAATAAGTGTTTTCTTGCATTCTGATTTCACACTGTAAGTTTGACACTTAATGTTGACTAAAACCACTTTTCAAGGATAGGAAATAAGAACCATTTCTAAATGTCAGGTATTACTTACTTGACACACAACTTGAAATACATCATCAATTATTTAAAACAGCACGTAAAATTTTATCTGATGTAGATTTTGTTAGTTTTTTCCAGTCAAAGGGTTTATGATTTTGAAGAAAAAAAACTTTCAAATTTTGTCAACATTCAATGCTTAAGTTTTGAAAAATAGAAACCCTTTTAGGCCTTGCTGAGCGAGTAGCCTAAGTTCTTGTTGAATCAGTAGTCCACCTTTTTCATGGACAAAGTGACATCAATCAGAGAAATGTTAAGTTCATTTGTCCTAGAGTAGTTGCCTATCACATACTACCAAGCCCCCATATGCAATGTATTTGCCAAATACATATCAATCAAGCATGGCACTGTCTTCTGTGATCTCCAAAGAGGTTGGGGTTGTAGATTATCCAAAGTTAGAGAATGTTCCTATGGAATTATCTTAATATGCACTGAATTAAACCCTTCCTAATGTAAATTATTTAAACAGTGAAGTAAGTCAGTTAGGATATTATATCATTTCAGTAAAGGAAGTAGACACAAATCCAGAGAAGCTGTCAGCAGTGAGAGACAGGCTGGTGCCAACCAACACCAAACAGCTGCTCTAGTTCCCCAGTTCTGCTGGCTACTATTGCTGATGTATGCGAACACTTGACAAGATTGAAGCTCTTTTTGCATACTCTCCTGATAGGACATGGAACTAATGCAAAGTAAGGGACTAAAGAAAAATCAGAATCTTTCCAAACCTTCAAGCAAAAACTGCTTAAACTCCCTATTTTTGATTTTATATACAGATGCTAACATTATTGGATTAGGGACAGTGTTACATCGTATCCAGGAAGAAAAAAAGTATCTGCTTATGTCATCAGAGGTTTCAAACAGGGCAAAAGGAACAATCCTGCTCAAAAGTTTAGAGTTTTGTGATAAGTTTCATGACTATTCGAGTTCTGAATGGAACTCAATTCCATGAAGTTGCAGACAATAAGCCACTGACTTCAGTGCTTTCTGTGGCAAAACTTTGATGCTACTAGTCAATAATGGGTGGCTACATTAGACAGTTACACTTTCACAATTTCTCACAGAACTGCAAATGTAGATGGAATATCTTGCAAGCCACTACTTTTTTTCTGAAGCTGTGAAAGTCATGTGCCAGTTTGTGAGATATATACCCTACTGTCAGCTAGAGCATCACAGACGACTCAGTAATCCATTTAACCAATGACAAAACAGAGGATTGGAGATTAAAGCAGAGCCATGATCACACTCTTAGTTGGGTGATAGATTCTCCAATGTGTGCGCAATTTAAAAGGACAGTGACTGTGCCAGTCCAAAGCTGCATCAGGGAATGGAAGAAATTCCACCTAGTGTCAGGGAATGGAGGAAATTCCACCTAGTATCAGGGAATGGAGGAAATTCCACCTAGTATCAGGGAATGGAGGAAATTCCACCTAGTATCAGGGAATGGAGGAAATTCCACCTAGTATCAGGGAATGGAGGAAATTCCACCTAGTATCAGGGAATGGAGGAAATTCCACCTAGTATCAGGGAATGGAGGAAATTCCACCTAGTATCAGGGAATGGAGGAAATTCCATCTGGTGGATGGAGTTCTTTACAGAAAAGCCATGTTAGGTGAACAGCTTGTAGCTGAAGTACACAGATATACCCCGGTAGCATTCCTTGGGTTACATAAAGACACAGGACACCCAGGCAAGGAGAAGACAATAGGATTTGCTTGGCAGATATTTCTGGTCAGGACAAAAGCTTATCAAAACAAGAACTAAATCTTGTAGTGGCTAAATCTATAAGGAACAAGACCAGCTGCAGAACTCACACCAATAGAGAATGTGGTACTCATCTGGTATGAAAAGAGTTTCTTGGTCTAGGCAAGGTGAAAGGAGGACTTGAAAACAGCATTCATGCAGACTGTGAGTGTCCCATGTTGCAACTACATTGCAACAATCACCGCTGAAGTTCTCCACCAGCATTTCTTTTTGCACTTTAGTTCCCATAAAAACTCCACAGTTATCAAGAAAGTCCGAGTCAAAGGTGATCCAGGAATTATGCAAATTTGCATACACAGCTCTGTATCACTGAATTAGAAATGGATTGGCAGGATAACTTAAGATGAAAATACTAGGTACTTTGGAAACTGAATGGAAGGCTGACTGAAAAGTATATGTTGCTCTTTCAGTGCAAGTCTTTAATGCCAAATCAAAGGTCTGTGACCACATATTCTCCACATTTTCTGATGCTCTGCTGGACCCCAAAGCTACAAACAGACTATTTCTGTGGATCACACCCTGGAAATGATGGTCAGAGAATGCCAAGGTAATCTAGTATGTAGAAACACTACAGGAGAGGATGAAGAGGTTAGATACATTAGATTGGAACCCAAAGACCAAGTGCTTGTTAGAAACATTGAACTGAAAGAAAAGACAAAGTTAGTAAACTAATGGAGAGGGTATAGTGAGATACCAAACTTGAACATTCCAGTGTACAAGGTCAAGGCTGAGAATAAGGATTCTTCATAGGAATGTGTATCTACCTTATTCAGTCCCAGAGGGGAAAGAAAGTACGTACAGCACAGAAGTAGAAAAGAATGTATAGAAGCCCGGGGATNCTTATTCAGTCCCAGAGGGGAAAGAAAGTACATACAGCACAGAAGTAGAAAAAAATGTATAGAAGCCAGGGGACAAATCCTCAAACTCTACTTCAGTGGTCAGAAGAAAATCCAGACAAAACGAGAAAGAATTCCAACTGGATTGCATTTTATGGTCACATTAGTTGCAAATTAGTTACATGTAGTCATAATATGAAAAGTGTCAAGAATAGTTAAAATGTCCATTTTCCAAAGTATCAGCTTGTTGCCATTGTGAACATGAAAAATTCTGATAGGAAAGCAAACAAAACATCTTTTATGTTATATGGGGTGATTTGGCCATAAATACAAACATACAAAGTACCGTCTATATATAGAAACTGGTGTGTTTGTACCAGTTTTATATTTGGGAAATATTAGCTACGGCTCTTTACATAAAAAGTCACCCAGGAAAGATTAAAATTCCTGAAAGGTTTGAACTCAGGATCCACAGATCATCTGCCTCACAAATTAATCGACTATTAGTTAATCAACTTGGCAATAACATTTTACATTTAATTATTGATTGATATTTTGCCATTTGTGATATGAAAGGTTGTCAGCCATTCTGTCGTTATTAAACATATTGTTAAGTCATGGATGTATTTAGATGCGTTTCATTAATTTTCTCGAAAGATATTCATAATGTTGAACATTCCTAAACAGAAAAGAAAGAATCTCCTTGTTTTTATAGATACCGTGCCAATGCTGTAACATTTGTTCCAGATCATGATACCCTTTAATAAACAAAGTCAAAGCGAAATATTTCTAAAACAGCTGAAAGCATCAGTTCTTGTTCAGATTTCTGGTATTGTAATTATTGGTTTTTTAGATGAACTTTAACAGGTCCAGTACAATCTCTTTATCTAATATAGTTTTATCAAGCTATCATAGATTATAGTCAAACTATTTGAAATAGCTTGATTTAGCTATTTTAGAGTGAATTACATAGGGTTTCATATGTGCAATGACATTGCTAAAAAGTCGAACAATAATTTTGGGAGATGTTTATACTTTGAACTAACCAGAACACTGTTCTTCTTAGAGTTCATGAAAAACTATGTCCTTTTGAAAATTTTCATGCAAAAAGAATTCCTTTTGTTCTCATAACTGTCCCCTACCCTGTGGTGCGTTGAAGCGTGTTAAAGTAGATGAATTAAAGTAAGATGAATTCACAATGGGGATTCATGATTGGACAATTCCAGTTATTCACTTGATCATCTAGCCTGTATTTTAGATAACTCCATGATCCTAGATGTCTGCAAATTTAAAAACCGATTTCTTCTTAAAGGACATAGTTTAAAAAGTTTTTTCTTGTTTCCATAGTGTTCTAAGGAGCATAAGTATGAAATGTATTCACTCAGTGAAATTCGACTTTTCTGGGTGTAGAAATTTTAAAATGGCTAAATTAAGCTATTTCAAATAGCTTGATCTAGCTATATAGCTGGATAAAGCTATATAGCTAGATAAAGAGATTGTACTGGACCTGTTTAAACTTCACAATGTTTCATAAATATAATTTTTCCATTTGTTGCAAAATATAAATAGCCATAGTAAACACATACAAGGAAAGAATATAATACTACCACATGTACAACAGATCCATCATGAAACTCGGTTGGTATTTGCTCATTGGTTAAAATGGCTAAATACCAACTGTGAACTGACCAAATTGAAATTCAATCCCTAGTGTGTCCCTTTCCATACCTATTTCCAGAATTCTGGTGTTTGTAAATGGTTAATTGAAGTTCTGAAAGAATACACAAAGGAAAAAGTATACATTAGACAGAGAAGATCCTAATCTTTGGACTTCTAAACTATTTTAAAAAGATACATCAGAATGATGGCAATCACAAGAACGTTTTAAAATTTACAGAGACACTGTTTGTGGTCAGGAAATTTCTAAAATTCAAAACAAGTATACGTGAATATGAAATAGGTTTTTCAAACACTACCTTTTTTCTTTCATTGAGTCTGAAGTGAATGTTTAGCCTCTTCTTAATCTACTTTCCATCTTGATGGCTCAATTTGGGGTCAAGAGGTCATGTAGGGAGCTAAGCCAATCACACTAAACTGACCATCAACAGAGAAATAATTGCAGGCCAAGATATAAATCTTACTTCATGATGCATTAATCCATCAAATCTGTCTCATTGTTTAAAGAGTCTTTGATGAAAGGCCAAGACTACAGGCAATGATGACAATAAATAACTTAATAAGGCCTAATAGATAAATAAAATGAAAATCAATATTATAATTTCAAATTCTGTATTCCGTAAAACCAATCTGTCAGTTTTAGCTAAACATAATGGTAGTGAAATCAATAAACTGATCCGAATTCATAGGGTCAAGGAGTACTTTGAATTAAAATCACCAAAAGGTGCACCGTGCCAGGGTTTCTGATCTTTTGCTCTACAACCTCAATATACTGTATATCTCTTACTCATACCCTAAAAGTGTGTACAATAATACGTATATCTCTTACTCATACCCTAAAAGTGTGTACAATATACTGTATATCTCTTACTCATACCCTAAAAGTGTGTACAATATACTGTATATCTCTTACTCATACCCTAAAAGTGTGTACAATATACTGTATATTCTCTTACTCATACCCTAAAAGTGTGTACAATATACTGTATATCTCTTACTATACCCTAAAAGTGTGTACAATATACTGTATATCTCTTACTCATACCCTAAAAGTGGGTACAATATACTGTATATCTCTTACTCATACCCTAAAGTGTGTACAATATACTGTATATCTCTTACTCATACCCTAAAAGTGTGTACAATATACTGTATATCTCTTACTCATACCCTAAAAGTGTGTACAATATACTGTATATCTCTTACTCATACCCTAAAAGTGTGTACAATATACTGTATATCTCTTACTCATACCCTAAAAGTGTGTACAATATACTGTATATCTCTTACTCATACCCTAAAAGTGTGTACAATATACTGTATATCTCTTACTCATACCCTAAAAGTGTGGTACAATATACTGTATATCTCTTACTTCATACCCTAAAAGTGTGTTACAATATACTGTATATCTCTTACTCATACCCTAAAAGTGTGTACAATATACTGTTATATCTCTTACTCATACCCTAAAAGTGTGTACATTATACATGTACAAATCAATTCAACTTCAGCCTTTTTATGAGGCATACATATCCATGGCTTGTCTTATTTTGACCGAAAATTATGAAGAAAAAAAAAACTTAAAAGCAAAACCCAACTCTCATTGAACTTTGATTATTTTCTCTTAGATACTTTTTTTTTCCCATCAATTTTTTTTTCCCATCCGTACTCACAAAATTTACTTACTGAACTTCTAAAGATGGAAGATAATATATATAAACCAATTCACGAAGAAAAACAAATTAATTGACTCATTTAACTTTTGTGTTTCTCTGAAACATTATCTCCTCTTAAAATAGGTACTTAATTAGAAAAAAAAATCATACCTGAAAATATCGTCTCCAGTCTTTTCAAAGTCGTGTTCTTCCGGGAAACGCTGGCTGAGCATTCAACTTAAGGCCTGAACCCCCTGTGGACGAGGAATCTGTAGACTAACCATAGCCACATAAACGGCAGCTCTCCCTGATCAATACCAAACTTTGTAGCATTCCATATAAAACATGGAAGCTTTTACTGCCTTTTTGGATCATCCATTATGGAAGTTTTATGTTAAGGCTCCAAAAACGGAGTTACAAAAATAATCAATCTTTACTGATCCAAATCATGAATCTGCAAATGTTAGTTAATTAGGGACTTAACGGCCACAGCATATCTTTATTCCTTGGGAGCAGTTACCGGTACTGGACTTAAAATTAGTCTGATTAAGTAATCCCATGTAATTTACAGCTTCCTTCAGACCGCATCAAAATCACCCACCTCTTGCAAATAATTATCAGCCATAAAATTTGATGTGCTTTATGAGGCATTCACACACTGTATATTTTTTTAATGTCCTATCCAAGTAAATGAAAGTTTAAATAAATTTTTAAAAATAATAAATATACGAGGCAGCTAGGCCACACAAGAGTAGTGTGTAGTGTCCCATCACAATCTAATTAAAATTAGATCCTTTGATCCACTCGTGATGAACATACCATCGCTACACAAGCGAATTGAAGCCTATCATAGAGGAACAAATTTAATTTCAATTAGACTGCATCCCCTCACAACACAACATTTTTAGGCAATAGTCAATAGTGACCTTGACCTATGACCTTGAAAATCAATAGGGTTCATCCTCTCTCTGGAATTGAGTTCAATTACTTTGAAATGTAATTAAATACTGTCAAATACATGTACATTGATTATTTGATCAATTATTACATTGATTTCATTATTACTCTCAATTACTTTGAAGAATATGTAATTCAACAAGATGTGTTTGTGAAACACTGATGCCCCCAGAATCCACATGCCAGTGGAAGGGGCTTGCCAAAAGGATTACGCATGTGAAATTTGAAAAGTTTATCACTTGCCATTCAAAAGTTAAGGCCAATGTTAAAGTTTTTGAAAAGTAGGTCAAACTTCAAGGTCGAGGTCAGAAGGTCAAAAATTTTGATAGCAGTTGAAAGGGCTTGTCATAAGGAATACACACGTGTAATATTAATGTCCTATCACTTACCATTCCAAAGTTATGGCCATGCAATGTTAAAGTTTTTGAAAAGTAGGTCAAACTTCAAGGTCAAGTCAGGAGGTCAAAAATGTTGGTACCAGTTGAAAGGGCTTGTCAAAAGGAACACACATATAAAAGTCCTATCACTTGCCATTCAAAAGTTATGGCCAATGTTTCCTGCGGACAAACATACAGATAAACAGAAACAAAAATCATTTAAATTTATACTCATCTATTATTTTCATATTTGATGAATTTTACTGTACAAGTGAACTTAATTCTGTAATTTTGTTCTCAGGTAGGAAAGTTGTTCACACCTTACCAAAATTAGACCTTTACCAATTTCGACATAAAGTATGCATCATTAAAGACTTTCTTATACTTTGGACTTAATAAAAGTAATATAAGAAATGTAACAATTGTAGATTGTATTTAATTAAATACATTCAATGAAATACTTGTAATTAAAAACAATCTCAATTACAAATACTTTTGGGTTACTTTGAAATAAAAGTATATTTAAATACAAATACCCTAGGCAGGAATTTTGAAGGGGGAGAGACTGCCATTAATCATAGGTTGGGCGGTGGGGGGGCGCGCGCGGGGGGCCCTCGTCGCTCCTCCTTCCACTCTTCTCCTCATACTTCCCGTGGCCCTTCTGCAGTTCCTCAACGGCTTTTTTTTGTTTCCCCACACTCCGGGTCGGACTCATACAAACCTTACTGCCCATGGTTTTAGGAGAAAGGGGGTTGGGGGTTGGAACCCTCCTCTTTTTGTCAGAAAAAGCTTTCTCAAAAAAGGGGGTAATCACATAACTTTGAGGTGACCCCGGGCCGCCGCGGTCACCCTCAAAGTATGTGATTTTACCCCCTTTTTTGAGCAAAGTTTTCTGACAAAAGGGAGGGTTCCAACCCAACCCCCCTCTCTAAACATTTTGGAAGGTTTGATGATTCTACCGATGAAAAAAAAATCCCTCTGAGCTACTCAAGAGTCAGTTTCACGCTCTTTTGGTTCCAGATTATATTTATTTAAGTAGTTGAGAATCATAATCTATATATATATAGGTGTTACTAACCTGTCAAGCTTCATGCATTTACCGTCCTTACAAATCGATCGAAGTACTTCAAGTAGGTGGCTTGCCAACTCAAACTTGTAAAATCATCTTGGTCAGACCTATTAATCAGTAGTAAACATTAGTTTAGTCTTGAAATAGGAAGATACCTATTAAGACACGAGATGTCACTTTTAGACCAATAAATGACCACTTTAAGCATAAAATAAGATAGGGCTACTGCTAGCGAAAGGAAGCAATTTTCCTATACATTCAACATTGACACTGCACTATTTAAGGACAGTCGTCATTACATCTATAATAATGATATGAAATGAGGTAGAAGCCACCTTTACATAAGTTTTGCCTTAGGATATTTTCTTTAGCCTATCATTGAATACACAAGGAACAATGCCAAATTTAGACCTTCAAATTTTCCCGCCAAAAAATATATCTGGTCCAAAATATGTGTGCGATATAAGATACCTATCCATTGAATGGTTGAACAATTGCAGAAATTTAATTAATTATTTTGTCTTTTTTATCTTTTACAAATGTTACCAACATCGATAGATCTCTCCAAGTACATGTAACAAGGCCTAACTTTACCATATTCTTAATCTTGCATTCGAAACATCTCGCGTTTATCCATTACATTGTAGAAAAATATCGATATTTCCGAAGGAAAGGTCAGCTGATTCGAGGTGCGCGTATTTTAAACGGATTCGTAAACAAAGAACAATCAGGTGAAGAATTCGTTAATATAATGCATAATTCCATACATTATCATTTATATGAATTAACTAGATCTATTGTATGACACAACTGGAGTTAACCATCAGTTGTAATATCTCGAATTGTGTTTATTAGCATGATTTCTTGTTTATTTGTTTCATTCATTGGGCATTGATCATTGGCGCTCTTGCGGCACCCGACCTTTCTCTATGATTTTTATCGGTGATTGTTTGAAATACCAAACACTGCACGTCGTATAGGCCCATAAGCTTCTTGTTATACAGGGCTTTATATGAACAGTAAGACAATAAAATTTAGAATGTATATATATCCACACATCTGCAGTAAAGTTATAGAACATGATATAGTCCACAGCCATTTCATTGGCCACTTGCTTGGACAGCCATCGACTCCTCACTGATAGCCAGCATGGATTCAGGAAGCGTCGCTCAACTGAAACCCAACTCATCCTGCCAGTTCATGACCTCGCACTGAGTATAGATATTGGAGAGCAAGTAGACTGTGTACTTTCAGACTTGTGGAAAACTTTTTTAGATATAGCCAGTCATTCGGACTGACAAGAAGGCAACATAAGCTAGTCCGAAGTGATTTAAGCCAGTTCAAAATCTGAAGTCATAGAAATTAAAAAATAAAACCCCATCAAAGTACATTTATTTGCTATATTAAACAGTTTAATACTTCATAATTACATTTACTCAGTATCCATGCCTCCAGTGTGTGGAGCCCCAAGAAGGAGAGCATT
>CAJDSM010017920.1:0-19527 GCA_903981925.1 Ostrea lurida
TGGGGTGTTTTTTAAAAAATTGGTGGTTTTCCGTTTCCCATCTTTACTGCACTATTGTTAATACAATTGTTTTTTTTTGCTGGTACAATGATTTTTGGTTTTCTAACCGATTGTGGTTTGATTCTAACAAGCGCATTAGATTGATTAAGATCTTGTGGATTTTTTATCTTTCTTTGAAAAGTGATTGTCTGGGGAATTTTTGTGCTTGACGGGAACAATTTTGAAATTTATTTTTTACTTTTTGATTGCTTTGGAAAAACACCTCAATCAAGGAACGGGAATCCCTTTCGCCAAAGGGGAGTTACTTGATTCCAAAAAACATAATTTTAAAAATGAAAGGAAAGATTTTTTTAAAAAAAATTTTTTCCTGTTAATTTATAATGTTAGGATTTTTTTTACAATTAAGGGGTTGGTCCACCCCTCCAAGTTGAGTTTTGGCAGTTAAGGTAGTTTTTTCCCCCTCCTTCTTTGCATAGCATTTGGGATGGGAAAGTGGGGGGTGTGGTACTAGGTAAACAAATTTCAATTAGGTATTTAAAAGGTGAAAACATATTTGGGTAATGAACTTTTTAGGCGTTAAAAAGATTACCCACGGACTTTGTGGGCCAATCATCGGAATTGGTTGCAAAGCCCCACTTCAGCAAGCCCGCCCAATTAGGGGCGCAGGTTGTAGAGAGGGATCATTCTTATTCCAAACTTTTGGGGTAAAAGATTGGTCCTCAAATGTTACCAACTAGATATATAAGGAGGATAAAACTGATATTTGGGTTACATTTTGAAAAAAAAAAAAAAGCATTTTCATTTTCCAATGTTGTCTTGAATTTTAGAGGTAATCCCCCCCCACCTGTTTCTGATTTTAGGCTGGCAAATGTATATAGTAGAATTAGGTTTTTCTTAAAAAACCTCTTTGGGGGGCTTCTCCATTTTACTTTTAAACCTTTCAAAAATTATCGGTTTGTCTTATTTTAATTTACAGGTTTCCCAAAGTTTGTCTCGGATGTTTTTGGACTATAAACAAAACATTTTTTCTATAAAAAAAAAAAAGGTTTTTTTCACCCCCAATTCATGGGGATTAATATAATTATTAGGTCTATTTTGCCCCGCATAAGTTTACCTTGTTATAGATTGATTTTCCACCAAATACCCCCCTACTCCGGTGCTTTATTATTAGGTTTTAACAATCTACAACATTGGCCCCCCGCGCCTGGAGCTTCCCCCCGGGCATCCCACTTAAAGTAAAAAATCGTTTTACATTTGCCTATTGCCGGGGCCTCCCCTTTCCAAGGGCGGCTTAGTACTTAGGTATTTAGCTACTACCAGCCCCCCGGGTCGGCTAAGCTTTGATTTACATTTTGCTGCCGGGCTCCCCCCAGGCCATTTTCCTTAGGTTTTTAAAACCAGGGCCCGGGCTGGGCTTTTTCCCCCCCGGGGGGGGGCTCGCTAAGTCTTTTCATTATACATTTGCCTTTTGCCGGGGCCTCCCCCACCAGGGGGCAAATCCCCACTAGGTTTATTTACAGCCCCCGGCTGGGGCTCACTTAGTAACATATTGGCAATTTTGCGCCCTGCCGGGGCTTCCCCCCCAGGGCTCATTTTACTAGGGATTATTATATAGGGGGCGGTCCCGCTGGGGGCTCCCCCCCCCGGGCTTCCTAGGTTTTATATTAACCGGGGGGGGCATTTTTTTGGCTGGGCCGGGGGGCTCCCCCCCCCCAGGGCATCGACTTTTTAGGTTAAAAACCAAGCCCCCAAACCGGCGCGCTCCCCGGGGGCCCATGAGGAAACACAAATTAGTATTGAAAGCAGCCCCCCAAGAATGCCCAAAATTGCTTATTGTTGTATATGTTAACATTGGATATTGATTATTTTTTATTTGTTTCTTCTTTGTTAAAAAAGTTTAGTTTATACATTGTTTATTTAGGGAGTTTTAAGGGGGTCTGTACATATGGTTTTTTGGGTGTCTTAACCTCTAATGGCCAAGTTTAGTTGTGGTATTAAAATTAATTTAAATTTTATGGTTTTAATTTTTGTTTATTTAACAAACAACCATTTAGGAATCTTTCTGTTTCATTTTTCGTTTTAAAACCCCAAAACATTTCAATTGTTTTTCTATTTTGTATTAAAATGTAATTGTGTTGGTATCTGAGTTTCGATAAGTAGGTTCGTGGATAAGGAAACTGTTGTTTTTCACCATGGAAATTCCATTTTCAAGCCAATTAAGATTGCCGAAAAGATTAAGGGGGACGCTAAAGAACCATTATCTTTAGTGGAATTTTTCATTGGTGTTTTTTTAAAAAAAACTGCATGTGTTGTGTGATTAGTAGTAAGAAATGTTTGCTAATTCCCCCCAACCCTTTTCCACCTCCTCTTTTTTTTTAAACCATTTTGTGCCCAATCGGTTTTTTATTCCCAAAAAGGTGGAATAAATTTTGAGATTTTTTCCCACCCCAACCCCAATTTTTTTTTAATTATTTCCAGAGAAGATAAAAATGGCTAAGTCGGCAAATTTAGGTATCGTTTAGATATATTGGCTGTTGGTTTTCTTTTTTTTATTGGTAATTGTATTTTAAATACCATTTTTAATTCCAATTGTATTTAAATATTTTTGGGGACCTCAAACCACAATATTTTTTTAATATTTTAAAAACAGAGAACTTTCATTTTTTAATATAGGTTTATAACAAGGAGTATAAACAACCATTTTTCTATTAAAAAAGTTGTTGTTTCACCCCAATTTTTTCATGGGATATATATTATTGGTCAGGACTTTTTTTTTGCATTTTTTTAGGTGTTTTTAAACCCGTGTATTAGAGAGAATTCCGACCAATTTATTACCCTACTTCGCGGTCTTTCTTTAAGTGGTTCTATATAGTGTTACATTCTTTCGTACATTGGGCCGCCCGGCTGGGGCTCCCCCGGGCTTTTTCATTTAAGTAACATTTCTAACAAATGCTTTTTTTTTGGCCGGCCCTCCTCGCCGCCTCAGGGGGCAGTGTAACTTAGTATAAACCCCCAAACTTACACAAGGGCCCTGTCTTGGGCTCCCCCCGGGGTCCGGTAGTTTTTTTCCATAATTTCATTTTGTTGCCGAATAGAGAACCCCGGGCTTTTCCCCCCCAGGCATCACTAGCGTTATACCAGGCCCGCCGTTGGGCTTTCCCCCGGGCGCCTCGGCCTTTAATAGTGTTTTTTTTTTTTTTTTTTCATATACCTATCTTTTGCCTTTGCCCGGGCTTCCCCCCCCAGGGGCCATTCCACTTTAGTTTTTAATTTTACCAGCTCGGGCCCGCTGGGTTTTTTCCACTAAAGTTTTAAAACATAATTTGGCTTTTTGCCTTGCGGGGGCTTTTCCCCCCAGCGCATTATAAGGGATATTATATGCCGCTGGGGCGCTCCCCCCCGGCTTTTTCCCTTATGTTATTTTTTTAACGCCAATTGCCTTAGCCGGCTCCCCCAGGCATTTCCCACTGGTTAAACACCCCCAACAAGCCCCCCACCGCGGGGCTCCCCCGGGGCAGTGAGGAAAACAATTTTTTCCCAAATTACAGTATGATGGACAAGCCCCCCAGAATTTTGGCCAAATGTGAGGTGTTGCTTGTATATTTTTGTACTGATTTTATGAGTATTTTATTTTTTTTTCTTCTTTGTAAAAAGGTTTAAGTTATTAACATGCTTTTAATTTAGGGGGGTAGGTCATTTGTTTACATATGTGGTGGGTGTTAAATAAATGATATTTTTAATTAAAAAAAACCTTCAATGCAAAGTAGTTGTGTATAAATTTTTACACATTGCTTGTTTTCTTAACCTGATTTTAAATCGCTTCCTTGGGGAAAAGTTGCCTTTTCAGAAGGAAAAAAAAATAAGGTTTTCTTTTCTTTCTTTCTCTTTTTTACGTTTCGTCCACCCTTTTTTACCCAATAACTAAAAATTGGATGAAATATGAATAAAAGTTTTATTGCAAATTTTAAAATTTTTATATGCTGTAATTTTTTTCCTATTACCAGGAAATAATTTTTTTTAAGTCAGGTAAGGTAGGTTAAAAACAATTTTATTAAGTTTCCCCTTTACCTCGTTTGTTGTAACCGGGAGGCGGACTTTATTAGCTTTCTTCTTTGGGATGTCTGTCTTTGTCCCCCATTTCACATTTTTCCCGTTTTGTTTTTCCAGACTTTTTTGTTTCTTATTTTTTGCTTGTGGGAAAATTTTCCATTTGAACTAGTTGCCAGGGGGTTAGTTTTCATTGAGGTGGGTTTTCCCCAAAAATAACTTTACAGATGTTTACAAGTTTTCCGGAATCTTCGTAAACGTTGTGGTTTGGCAGGTTGTCAAAAAGAAAAATAAATTTTTATTTATTCTTTTTTCCAACATTTCCGATTTTTTCTTTGTTCCATATGGTTTTTTTCCAGAAACTTTTTTTTTCTTTATTGCTGTTTGCAGGAATCATTTTGAACCTTTGCAGTTGGGTGGTGGTTAGTTTTTCTTTCAGAAGAGGTCAAATCTAACCAGGTATGAATTTTCAAGGTTCGAAAATTTTTTGCTCCGTTAACGTTTGGTAGGCGGTTTGGTTGAAATAAATTAAGTTTTTTAATTTTTCTACCCACATTTCGATTTCATCCGGGGCGATTGGGGGATTTCATGCCTTTTTGAATGGGGAAGCTGTTTGAATTTTGGGGGACATATTTTGGCTAAATTGATTTTGCCCCCAATTTCAACAAAAAACTCATTTTGTTCCGCTGACGTTTGTATTTTGCTAATTACTTCATTTCTGATGTAAAACATTTTAAAAACTTTTTTTTTTCAATTCGGTTTCGTTTTAAAACGGGGCGAAAAACCCACATTTGCAATTTTACAAAAACGCCAAGTTTTTTTTTTTTGTTGCGCGCTGGGCATAGTAAAAACTCTTGATTTCCGGGGCCAACCCGTGGCGTTTTTTTACTAAGGATTTTTACCGCCCATTTTCCTTACAATTGCTGTTTAACAGTGGAGACTCCTTTTTGTCGGTGTAAAACCAAAACTACAAGTTAATTTAAAAAAAAAATTTCGCAGATATGAATTTGGCCCTATTGTTGTTCTTTTTTGTTTTTTGTGGTTTGCAATTATTGCCCCCCCAACACAAAATTATTCCCCATTTTTTTTCTCATAATTGGTTTGCGCCTTAAAAAACAAAAGATCCAGGTTTTAAGTTGATTGGGAACGTTTTCCTAAGGTCCTTAGCTACTGGAGTTTTCGGGATTGTTTCTTGCTGTTTGTTTCTTTCCACCGAATTAAAGTTGCAAAGGCTAATCGCTATTTCGTCCGGAATGCTTGGAGTTTTTTTACTTGGCCGTGACATAATTCTAGTGGATATTGTTTATTTTCTAAAAAAAAAGTTTTTTTTTTTCATTGTTTATTGTCAGTTGAAGATTTTCGCCCAACAAGGGGATATAAAAAAAACCCTAACTTTTAGGCGGGTGTTTTGGCTATTTTTTTTTTCTTTTTTACCACAAAGCGGGCCCCCCCTGTTTGCTGCTCTTTTTCATTTGGTTAGAGCTATAGGGGTTCATGAAATATGATTTTCAAACATTACAAAATTTATTTATAAAATTTCAATTACAAAACACCTTTTTTTAACCCAAAGCCATTTAAAAAAAAACAAAAAAGAATAATTGGGGAACCGTGGCCGCACTTTTCAGGGGAGCCAATATTTCAAAAAAAAATGCCCTTTCCTATGTTTCAAAACAAAACTTTGAATTTTATAAAAAAAAAAAAAAAAATATACAAAAAGAGTAAAAAGAAGTTTTTTTTCATATTGTTTTGAAATGTTTTTTAACTTCAGAAACAAATAAAAAAAAAAAAAGGATTGAAGAGATTTTTTCTTCTCTAAGTAAAAAATTAAGAAACTTGTGGACAAAAAAAAAAAAAGTTTTGAGGATCCTCCTCCTTTTAGCTAAAATTATTAAAGATTTGTAGTTTGCCTTCATTACAAGGCTTGGCAATAGGAATAGCTCGGGGGTAGCGATATTAATTTTCCAACATATTTGCATTCCAAAAAAAGTGTTGGCCATTGTGGCAATACTGTGGTGGTATTTTGAAGATTGAAGATTTCACTTTTCTTTTTCATATGTTCAAAAAAATTTCCTATTTCTTTAAGCTTCAAGGAAATTTGCTTTACCCTTAGAAAAATGTTTTTTATAAAAACATTTAAACACAGGAAGGAAATATTAGTTCCTAGGGACAATCGGGAAAATTTTTACATCTTTTAAAAAAAAAAATATTATTTTTTGAAACAGTGATTTATTTGACCAAAAGTTTTTAAAAAATACGGTTGAAAAATTTAATTCATAAAGGGGGGGACTTTTGAATTATAGATTTTCAACATGCCCTATTCCATTAAAAAAAATTTGTAAAAAAAAAGCCATTCTTGCCAAAGATTTTGGGTCGTTTCGGGAAAGGGGGTCCTTTGCCTATATTTTTTGTAAATTGCAATTAAAATTTAATTTTGTATTTCTGTTAATTAAAAAATTTCTTTCCCCAAATTAACCCCCCCACCTTTTTCTTTTTACAATTTTCCAAAACATATGGTTTCAAGTTCATTGAAAAAAAAATCGAAACAACAATAAAAACTTTATTATTTGGAATATTTGAACATGTTAATTATTTCGATGTTTTAAAATTCTTCCAAGGGTTCCAAGATTTTTCACCCACAGCATTTTTATTTTAACAATTTCAAGTTTCAATAAATTGCGTGGTTTTTTGACGTAAGCGGCGGGAACATGCTATTTAGTGCATTATTTTTGCTTAATACTCTCAAAGGGGAATTGGGCTTGTTTTTATGAAAAAAAAATTTTTTAAATTGGAATTTTTTCTAAAAAAGGGCGATTGATCACGGCTATATGATTCTGATTTTTTTATCAGTGTTTACGCCTTTATTATGATAAATTTAAAAATTTATTCAGAATTGGAAACAGGCGGACGTGGGGCCCCAGAAAAAAAGACCCACACTTATTTATTCTTTATTAGGGGCGCCTAATTAAAAATGTGTTTGCTAGGGGATTATAACAAGAATTTATTACAGTAAAAAAATAAATCCTGTTATAAATCTTCTTGTAAACAATTGATGAAGGATTTTCTTAACTTGTTTGGGTGTTTAAAAACAAAAACTTACTCATAATTGATTCTTCTTTTTGGCTTTGTTTGCGGGATTTCCTTGGGCGTTTATGGGGTGGCGCGGCCCATTAAAAACAACCAAAAATGTGGGCATTTTTTGCTTGGTGCGGGCATTTTTTTCTGGGAGGAAATAGTAGATAAAAGAAAAAGAGCGTTAGGTTATTTTTACTATTGTCTGCTACTTAGGGGAACATTTATTTTTTCTTAAGTAGTTATGATTAACTACATATTTTACATAGTTTACGGATTTAGACAGCCTTTTACCATTTTCGCGGATTTTTTCTTTTGGCGGGCCCGTGCTTGCGGGGACATCCTGGGGTTTTAGTAAGGGGCGCTAGGGCCCACTTCAACGATAAAAAAGATCGGGGCGTTACTGCTAGGGGCGCATGCTGAAAAAGAAATAGGGAATTTCCGGAGTATATAGATTAAGGAACACTTGTTCTTTAGGAATTTGACAATCACACGAAACACAACTTGAGCAGTGGAATAGCCTTAGAATTAAGTGGCATTTACCAATCAGGCATTTTTTTCTGCGGGGCGTGCTGCGAATTTCTCCTTTTCTGGGGGGTTTTTAAGGTGGGGCGGCCAGGGGCCATTCCACACGCCAAAAAAGATTGAGGGCGTTACTTGGCTTTATGTTATTTTTTGAGCTGCGAAGGTTAAAAAACAAATTTTCCCGGCAGTATAGATACAAGAAAACTGCGATTTAGCGGAATGGACATTAAGAAATCTTTTTAAGCAAAAAGTTGGATTGTTAAAGGGAAAACGATTTGGTCGACAGTTTCTCGAGAGAGTAAGGAGTATAAAGTAAAAAGTGAGTGTTCGGCGGGGGGTGGGATGTGGGGGGTGAGGGTTAGATAACATGCTCAAGATATTAAAATTATTTTTAAAAGGAGGAGGCAGTCATGACCCTAGAGTCCCTCCACACATGTGTCGATGAACTTGTCTAAACACAAGGAACAAGGAATATATGATTTCGAGGGTGAGGATCTTCAACAGTAGTTACAGTAGACCATCCAGCGTAAGAACAAGTTATGACCCAAAACTTTATTCTCCCCCACGCACGCCTCCCCATCTTGACCCCGGGGGTGGGTGGGGTTGCTTACCATTTAAAGAAACTTGAATGATTCCAAGATTAATTGGACAAACTCAACCCTGTCTGTTCTTGAGAAGATTTTTTAAATATAATTCCCTATATTAAAACTTGTGGTCCCCTATTGTGCCCTATCTTGACCCCAGGGGACCACCATTTTTCTGAACAAATTTGAATCTAAAACTCTTACAATAATACTTTTCATGTTGATTTGACAAAACTGTGCATTACTGTTCTTTGAGCAGAATATTTTTTACGATAGTTCCTTCTATTAAACCTATGGTAAATTTTTGGTCCTATCGTTGGCGCCATCCTGATCCCGGACCACCATTTGAAGAACATTCACTATACAATGATGCTTTCCATATTATATTAACAAAAACTCTGTCACATGCAGTTCTTGAGAAGATTTTTTAAGATAGTTCCAATATAACCTATATGCAAAACTTATGGCCCCCCCCTATTGTGGATCCCATCCTACATCAGGGGGGGGGGGGGGGGGGGGCATGGTATGAACTTGAATATCCACTATATCATGAAGAATTCATTATCTGAACAAACTTGAATCTGCTCCATATAGGGAAGCCTTCAGATAAATATCCACTCTTCTGGTTCAATGGTTCTTGAGAGGAAGATTTTTTCTATATATTCACATATAAAAATTTTGTTTCCCTGTTGTGGCCCCACCCTACCCCCGGAGGTCATGTTGTGAACAAACTTGAATCTCCACTATATCAGGAAGCTATCATATAAATTTCAGCTTTTCTGGTCCAGTAGTTCTTGAGAAGATTTTCCCTTTGTATTCACTGTAAAAACTTTGATCCCCTTTTCATCGTACCCCAAGGGGGCATAATTTGACCAAACTTTTATATCAAGAAGTTTTCAGATAAATTCCAGCTTTTCTGGCCCAGTGGTTCTTGAGAAAAACATTTCTAAAGATTTTTCCTATACATTCACATGTAAAACTGAGATCCTTTATTGTGGCCCCATCGTACCCCTGGGGGTCATGATTTGAACAAACTGGAATCTCCACTATATCATGAAACTTTCATATAAATTTCAGCTTTTCTGGTCCAGTGGTTTTTGAGAAGAAGCTTTTAAAATGACTTTGACAACTGTCATTTTCATTCATTTGTTGATTCAACATATCTCACTGAACTCGAAATAAAAAAAAGCCCACCAGAGTCGATAGTTAACTCTAACTTAAAGACACCACAAAGTCTCCCACATCTGCTTCGAATCTAGATATTTTATTAAACACAGACCATAAAGCCAAACTAACGACTCAACGTTATGACCAATGGGAGGATTTAAGCTTCTGTATCGTCAATTTTCCATATTTACACAGCAGCATTCCATTGTCACATGCATATGGTATTTGCTCTGCGTATGATCAAATTTTAAATCGAGGCTATTGAACAATAAGTTGATGCTGCAGGGTTTCACAGTCATGTTTAAAGTCAGCATTTTGTAAAGTCTATGACCGTTATAACGATCTAGTTTGTCAATACATTGGATCAAATGCTGTCTCACGGTGTCTGTCGTTCTTTCTACAAGGATATTGACTACAGATTACTCCGTTTACCTTATCAAGATAAAAGGCTCACAGCGGGTGTGACCGGTCGACAGGGATGCTTAGCACCTGTTTGCCCAACTCTTTATTTGATTCATGATCATTGATAGATCACTGTTTATTTATTCACCTTTTCATGCAATAGTAATACAGTGCTAATGTTCTCTTTTTAAAGTTAATATACTAGTATGCATTAGTATTTTATAAGACTGATGTACCTAGGTCGTAACCAGAGGGGGTGCATGTGCACCCCCCCCCCCAACATTTTAAAATGAAAATGCTAAAAGCTCACAGCTTCTGGGGGCTTCGCCCCCTAGATCCCTTACCAGGGCCCGCCCTGGACCACTGGTAGCCTAAAGCAGCCCTCAGATCCAATAAAAATGCTAAAACCTCCGTCTCCGCTGGCTTCGCCCCTTGGACCCC
Organism: Ostrea lurida; assembly: GCA_903981925.1. Lineage (NCBI taxonomy): Eukaryota > Metazoa > Mollusca > Bivalvia > Ostreida > Ostreidae > Ostrea > Ostrea lurida. Next base: position 10,236 of record CAJDSM010017920.1, read on the forward strand.
CTACCAGGGCCAGTCACTGACCAACACGGGGCCTAAAGTATCCCCAGACCCTTTGCCTTGGTCTTGTGCACCCCTCAATGGAAATTCCTGGTTACGGTCCTATGTACTGACTAATTGTAGCGTATGTTTTGAAAAACACAATGTTTATTTTCAAGTACTCTGAAATCAACTTGCCGATTTTGTTATTTTTTTTTTCATTGCACCTCTTTGTATATGCGTAAAGTCTTGTTGCAAGATTATATCCTTTAGTTCAAACGCTTTTGTCATTTATTTCCTCAATAAATGATTATTCTAATGTTGTGATTCATTTTCATTATGGGGCTATAATTGTGGCAACAGAGCATCACTGTATCAGTTATAATTATGTTTTTCATGAAATCACGTGACCATCGCCCTCGCCGATAGTAGCTTGTAAGCCACACACGCTTTCCTATAGCTACAAGAGCTTAATAAATTCAGCTTGCGATGTCACGTGATCAGGAACGTTCTTTAACAAAGGGACGTTTATAATCCCAGGAAATTAACTTGGTTACTCTTTAATCCGATCGAATCAAGTTGTATAATTTGCATAAAGTATACAAGTAGTATTGCTAGATAAGAAGAGCGCCATTAATATTTTCATAAGGAAAATACTTATATTGCAAATGGGGGATCATCTTAGCAAGCCAAGTGTCCGATTCGCTTACTGTCATCTCCCCCTTGGCAGATTTAGTCGAGTTTCTAAGCCGTGCTTTGACTTCCCAAGGCATCCAATCAAATTGCACCATTCATACCTGTTCGGTGTGAGTGAAGTCTGGTCCTTCAATCGTTAAGATCAGAAAGGCAAGTTTTAATACGCGATTTACGCCTGGAAGATAACTTTTAGGTGATATAAGCTCGCAACAGGTATGTACACCTAAATAAAAAAACAACCATACAATTGTTCACTCGAGTGTTTCCGTCAAGAGCGATAACTCGCATTGTCCGTTATATGGCAATTCAGTCGCGACTAAATCTGCCAAGGGAGATGACAGTAAGCGAATCGGACACTTGGCTTGCGTAGATGATGGGGGATATATATTAAAGTTATACCGGTGTAACGACAAAAAGTGACCCCCATAGAATAATGACCGGGGGTCAAATTTCTACATAGAAAACTGACCCATGGTCAATATTCTATGACAAAGGGGAACTTTTTACTACCGAAGAAAATCATTCCAGACTTGTAGATCTACGACTCCCCTCCCATTGAAAAATGACCCCCATAGAAATTTGACCCCGACTTTAAAATTACATAAAAATATAAAAGTAGGGACAATACGTGTAGTATCACAGGTTTGGGGGAAGGGCAGTGAAAGCGAGGTTATTACATGTATGTCCCCATCCTTAAAAGACAGGCAGAATTATGGATGCGTTTCCCGTTTTTACCTGAAAGCTTCTTGACCTAGTTAACTCAATTTAATGTACCATCACGACATCCAGAGGTATGGTGGGGTCACAATAGCCTGGTCCCCTGGCTCCCTGTCTAAAGGCAGTAGAGCCAGGTGGATTACAAGCGTTCCTGTCATCTGATTGGTTAATACTCGTATTGCATTATGGGATAGTATTTTAAAAGTTTATTTTAAATTAGCAAAACCGACAGAGATAACATCTATATATATTCAGACCTATATATATATCGGTAAGAGTTTGGCAATGTTGTTTCCTGACTTTATTTTTACCCGAGACACTTTGGTTATCCATTGCATAACAATGTGTCCACAGATAACAGACCGAAGCAATTTTTCATTTTTCAAATTTGAAATACGCATGCGCGAAGATTCAGGGCAATTAAACCCCTGAATCGATTGTATTCCACCTGGCCCTTGAGATGCGCAGCTTAGAGCATGGGACAGGGAACCAGGCTTTGGTCACAAATTATTATGTCAATAGGGAATCAACTGTTTACATGTTGATATATAGGGAAACATTATCCTCCAGAAGCACTTGGTAAAATTCAATCAAACTTGGCACAAATCATCATTTGGTGAAGGGGTTCAAATTTGTTCAAATGAAGGGCCATATTCCTTTCAAAGGGGGAGATAATCATGGAATTCATAAATAGAGATCATTTAAATTTTGTCAAGTTCACTCATGTTAGCAATGTTGCCTATGGGCCTCTTGTTAGTTTTGTGTCCTCCTCCACCTTTAGGTACTTGCAGCACCACTGATTATTGGTGCTCAGCAGAGTGGGCGCTCCCTTTTTGTGTTATAAAAGGGTATATGTAATCTGGCGACCGCTCGTTAAGAACTTTTATAGCAGAAAATTATGTAGACAAACCAAAGGAATACCATGTCTTGAAACCTATACTATTGTGTACTTTCAGGGGAAAAATCAGTAGACTGGTATGTTATATTTTACTTTTATGTATTATATCTATTTAAAATAACCCTGTTTTTTTATGAGAACATATACTGTGAAATAGTTTCTGTTCTATTTGCACATAGTGAATGCAGGGTGGCACTTTTTGTATCCAGGGTGCGTTTATTGATGAAATCTGACTGCATCTTTTCTTTTTTAATTTGAAAAAAGGCCCACAGGCTTTAACGTCGTGAATCTTAGTATCATAACCCATATAAGACGTCTCATGTTTGCATTTAAACCTAAATATGGAATCTTTTTTGCACATGTTATCATATTTCAAAATATGAATATGATTCCAGAAGGAAGTTCTAAAAGAGGAAGTTTGAAGCGTAAAAATCATAATTTTTCAACATTCCTCATCTACAGGGGCAATGAAATTTTTAAAAAATTAGAAAAGGGCTTCGTGGCCATCAAAAATCCAGCTTTTTGGTTGTTGTTTTTTTCAAATACAGAAAATGTAAGATTAGTCTTACTCCTCCATGACATCTGATCCTGCCTTCGCTTTTGTCGGAGGTCCGTGTTGCCCTACACTCGTTTTTGTATATATGTTTTTGGGGACTATGATTACGCTTAACACATTGTTTACTTCGCCATTTTATATTTCATACATTCTCACTGTATGGTCATATTGTCCTGGCGCATCCTAAAGGCCTGACCCGAGTCCCTGGGGCCATCAATTTCATAATCTTGATAGAGGGCTTCATGCATTCAGATTTTCTTAAATGTATGTGGGAAAAACAGAAGAGGAAATTTGAAGCATAAAAATCAAAAATTTTCAACATTCCTCATCAACAGGGGCAATGAACTTCACTAAAAACAGGTTTGCGTTATGTTCATATTGGCCCAACCTTAGGGCCTGAACCCATCGACCAAGAGGCCATAAAGTAGAGGACTTCATAATTTTCTTAAACACATGTACGGGACAAGAGAAAAAAAGATGCAATACATTTTTTATTACACGATCATATTGGCCCCACCATTGGTCCTGAACCCCTAACTCACCAAACATCTTTGTATAATGAAACTTACAATTGTGATAAAGGGATCCATGCTCACAATGAATATCTATTCAGTTTCACATTAAGATGTTTTTCATATAAACACTATGTACGAAGTTTAGCCCCACCCTGGGGTCAGAACCCTTTCCCTGGAGATCACCAAATTTACAATTTGGGCAGAGGTCTACATCACTATGCATTTAGTTTGCCTTACACATTTGCGGTTGTAGAGAAGAAAACTTTTGAAAATTTGTAACTTTTTGGCAGTTTCAGCCTTGCTCTAAGGCTCCGCGTGTGCAAGACTCCTGAAATTTACTATTTATGTGGCCCTTGTCCCAAACATGCTTCATACTAAATTTGCAAAGAATTGAATTGGTATTTATCAAGAAGTTGAAAGTTAGAACATAATATTAAAGATGAATGGCAACAACAGATGATTTGGCTGAGCTGTTCAAAACGGAAGAAAAATATAACAACATATTTCCTATATAATCTAAATGCATGTTCCAAGCAATGGGCTTAAGCTTTGCCCCCACCCCCACCCTGTATCAGCCCTAAAAAAATTACACCCAAAACCAGTTAATTTGGAGTATGTAAAAATATACAGTCAGTATTCTCTACAACCCACACGGAAAATAATGACCCCAAGGACATAATTTCTACGAAATCATCCAAGATTTCTACAACAAACTGAATCATTTTTCTACGTAGAAATATGACTCCGGTCAATATTCTACGGGGGTTACTTTTCGTCATGACACCGGCGTGCAACGTAATAATTAAAATGTGGACCGCTCTCACTTGACAAGGAAAACTTCATGCACATTGTCGTCTTCACATTTTCCCCCATACTTCTCATACATACCTCTCGAGTTTTGACACACTCACACGTCCTTAATAGGATCCTCGCCATTATTACACACTTTGGTCATAACTGTGTAAAAGACTTAATGTATCAGGGTGGATCCGAGTTAGAATACGTCCCAAGTACCTCAGGCAATTAAATGGGGCGATCCTTCGAATGAGACCGCAAAAAATGTCACTGCAGGTGTGGCACGATAAAGACCCCTTCCTGCACAGAGGCCGTAAGCGACGAACATATGCCTAAAATTTGCAGTTTTTCAAAAGCGATGGTGGCGTCTCCATACAAATGAAAAGCATTACACAATATACAATCAACCAACCAACCAAGTATGGGGAAATTGTTAAGGTTTTTGCTACGTCACAGACAATAAAAAACATTCCAAAAATGTTCCATGGCCATCATGTATCAGTTACATCCCATTCACGCGATTTCTGACATTGAAACAACATATTTTGCAATACTGTGTAATAAATGTTGTTCGTTTGATGTAAATCTCATTGTCCGTTTCATGACCCGGGGCCTAATGTAAACTTGTGACAAGAAACGGATATGGACTACAGTCTACCTGTATCTTAATTCTTTTGTTGTTATTTATTACCTTGATTTAATTTCCACCCAGCCAACACTCGCCGTCATTATATAGAAATTGTTAAAGGGGAAGACATGATGGAGATCTCTAACCATAACCTTGTTTAGATGTATTAGATTTACCTGGCGATGCATGCTTAGGCACTGGTCAAAATGGACTTGCATGTAGCGTTTCCCCCTCTATATCCGAAAAGGCTTGTCTCCTGGAATAATTAAGAAAGCAATTTTTAATATCTGTCCTCAACTACAATAATGCTTGTATTACACTATTATAATATAGTTTGGAACATAATTATTTGCTCTAAGAGAAAACTCCTTGAAAACTAACAGTAAAAAATATCTTTAGTATACACCAATTTTGAATATGAATTTCTTTCCTCTTGGATTTTATTGCATATTTAAATTTCATTTTTAATTCTTTTTTTATTTATTTACTATAATTACATAGTATATCGCGACCGTGTACTAGTGTTCGAGAAGAATATAGTAAACTTTTAATATGTGTTATGGGACATATCAAACTATCAAAAAATGGAAAGAAACCTTTTGTTGCAATGAGTTCCCATTTCGACGAAAATTCCTCTATTTCTACTGGACTATAGGTTATAATGTCCGTTGTCTAATCCATTAATGCTTTATACATTCAAAGCATAAAATACAATCCACCCTATGCGTCCACTGTGCTCGTAACTCGGTAATACAAACAATCGTGTTATTTCTTTATAATTTGCGCCCAATACAGACTTTTTTATGTCAGGTTCAATGGTTGCTCAAAGCTTTACGGTGCGAAAAACGAAAGCAATGAAACAACATTTTGGAATGCACCAGTGTCTGTATTCATGTAGTGTTTTACTATGCTACAGTTGAGGAAATATCTTTCCTGGGTTTTTAATTCAGGTCAAGCACGATTTATTTATAACTTTTGTAGTGTTTCAGTATAGTCGGGGTACCATACCTATTTGGTATTGTAAGTGATTTTAATTTCGCTGTTCTAAAAGTTCGCGGTTTTTCATAATGGTCTAATTGCGGTGGCTTTATTTTCGCGATATCTAAACTTCATGACAAACATATTATGCATTGTGTCACACTTGTAAAATCATTGCGGTTGTTTTAGTTTCGCGGGAAAATCCCCGACCGCGAAAATAGCGAAATTAAAACCACCGCAATCGTTTCCCCATATACAGTATTTGAAAAGAAAACCAACACGTTTTCCTATTTCACTTGTGTCGAAATGTACCATTAAGATGTGTTAAAGGCGCATAGAAACGAAATGAGCTGAACATTTTCAAATTTTGGTTTTCCTTTTCACTGAAGTTATTTCTAATGGTCAGCAAAAATTTTAATGTCAGTTGTCCAGTTACAATTTGTGACATTAGAAATGCCTAGTTAAGGATTGTAAACATTAAAATTGCCCAGTTAAGGATTGTAAACATTAAAAGGGGGATTGAAATTTTTGAGCTCAAATCGTGTCTATTTAAATTCCCATTCGAATGCATGAACAGACTATTCTTAGGTCACCTGAGCCATTGGTCTGCGTCCATCGTTGTCCATCATCCGTTAACCATTTTACAATTTTAAATTCTTCGTAATATCTTTTAAAATTACGTATAAAGCAAATATGAGACAAGGGGGACATAAATATTGTTAATTCAAGGACTTCAGCACCCCCGAGACGTTAGAGGCGGGGGGAAAACTATTAAAAACTAACTAAATCAAAACATCCTCTACGATTGCATGTTTGGAAGAAAAACTGAATGCATAGTCGTGGAGTAGGAAGACTTTTACCGAAATTGGTAATTTCATGATCCAGAGGTGGAGGTTTGGTACATGTATCATGGTGGGGCCAAATAGTTTTGTGATTTGATTGATTATTTACTGTTTTACGTCCCACTCGAGAATATTTCACTCACATGGGGACGTCACCATTGCCGGTGAAGAGCTGCAAAATTTAGTTCTATGCCCGGCACTCGGGGCCTTTGAGCAAGAAGGGGTTTTTATCGTGTCACACCTGCTGTGACACGGAGTCTCGGTTTTTCCGGTCTCATACAAAAAGGCGAAGTTAACATTGTGTCAAACGTAATCATAATCCAAATCCGAATGACCGCCCCATTCAGTCGCCTCTTACAACACGCAGTGGGATGCTGGGGACCTATTCTAACCCGGGCCCCCACTGGTCTCTTGTGATTTGAAAGACTTCTTTAACGAAAACATTGTGGGATAAAATAGGGACTTTTTTGCAAGGAACGGCTCAAACAATTGTTTCACATAACATTCGTCTGAATAAAATAGTGTTTGTTGAATAAATAATATTTCCAAAAACCCAAATGAAGGGTGTTCAGAAATCAACTCTCTATTTCGAATATAAAAGAAATGAATAGCCAGAAAAGGATTGATTTCAGAATAGTAGGAAAACATAGTGTAATACATTGTAATTAGAATTTATTTTATGAGCGATATAGTAAACGTGTGATAAAATATGGTACTTTCTATCACGAACATTATAATATTCAATGTTGCTCCTAAAGAGTAGCTTTTTAATTTTTTTTTTTAAATACTGAAACATTGCGAACATTTTTAATGTTTTCCGGAATATCATTAAACAATAAAACCTTAGGTGGAAAAAAAGATCTCCCTATACGTGACTGTTGTAATCTGAGGGATATTCAGGGAGTTATTGACATTTGTAAGACTGTATGAGTGATTAGGGATATAAGGTTTTAAAAAAGATATGTACGATATTGATAGCGAGTAGCCATTTATTATTTTCACGAACAATACTACTTTGTGAATTTGAAGATCCCATTCTAATATTATAGACATGAACGAGAAGAAATTACTTCTTAAGCCGGTAATTAGCCTAACAGGCTTCTACTTGAATGTCTGCTATTTGGGGGGGGGGGTTCTCATCCATCGATGCAGTTGTCCCGGCCCAAATAGTATCAATAACATCAGCATTTTCTAAAAAGAGATGGATAAAAAAAAATAACATTCTTATTTCCATGTACTCCAAGTTGCATCTTAATGATATGATGATGACAGGACCCTGATCACTACTCACCGAGACTGAATATAACTCACTGAGCTATCCAGTGTGGCGACAAGGACAAGCGATATACCGACAGATGCAACACATATTGTTTCTAAATACCGGTATGAAAAATTGATGATTTTTCATCAAACTTCCCGCACTGTATATTGGCCTGATATATAAACCCCATTACATGGTGTTACTCGTGCTAACTGTTGACACGTGAAACTCTTATGTCGATAACCCTGAAAGAATGGAAACAATGCTGCGTTTACGTAATGATTTGTAAAATGTTACAACCCGGCGCCGGTCATCGGAAACTAGCTAAACGATAAGCCGATTGAATATGACGTCATCACCAAACATTTGTGACAATACATCTCCAAAAGGCGTTCATACGACTTCCGCCGGGCAAGCAAATGGACGCTACCGTAGAACAATCTCTCGATGAGCTTCTTTGCAGAAAACAATACAAAGGTTTACAACTGAAACCCAATCAGGGTGCAGCAGAGGGGCCGACAATGGTTAAATTAACGTCTAAATTGGACATTTTTGTTGTACAAAATTCATTTTTGTCCACACAAAAATTCAATTTGAGAACAAAATCACAAGAGTCCCATTTGGCGCTCCGTAAGAGCTGGAAAGGGCGTTGTTGAAAGGGTGACAGGGTATTGCTCAAATAACCACTCGGACCTTTTTGTCAATTAAATGAAACAAACCAGAATGTCCGCCCACCACTTAAACCCATGATATCATTTGTAGTCTCCCAAGGAAGTACATGTATAGAAATTAAGTTTGAAATTGGATGGTGTAAAAGCAAAGAAATAGAACAGAATGATCATCTCGTAAGTCCAATAGAATATACAAACAGGGTTGGGCAAACATGGACCCCTAGACACACCAGAGGTGGGATCAGGTGCCTAAGAGGATAAGCATCCCCTGTTGACCGGTCACACCGCTTGTGAGCCCATTGTCTTGATCAGGTTCGGAGATAATCTCGTGTCAATCAGTGTATGAAACACGGCTTAACATTGGCTAATGAAACACATCAGAGCAGATCTGCCCCAATGCAAGCCATACCTGGCAAAAGCTAAATCGTTATAACGACATAGATTTGCGAAACGCTGCCTTTAAACGTGACTGTTGAAATACCCTGCAAACAACAACTTGTTTTGTAAGTAGGCCTGCTCGATTTAAAAAAAAAACCCTGATCATACGTAGAACAAGCTCTTGGTATCGAAAAAGTTGAGACCGACATGAACACCAATATACAGGTGATGATGGAATATTACTACTGATTTATGGGAAGTTGACGATGGAGAAGCTGAAATCGTCCCGTTTGTCATAAAGTTGAGTTGTTAGTTTGCGTTAATGTCTATGTTCAATAAAATATCCAAGTACGAAGCAGACATGGAAGACTCTGTAGTGAT
>CAJDSM010017920.1:25769-52013 GCA_903981925.1 Ostrea lurida
TTTCCTCTTGGATTTTTATTGCATATTTAAACTTTCATTTTATTCTCTTTTTTATTTATTTACTATAAATATTACATAGTATATCGCGACCCGTGTACTAGTGTTCGAGAAGAATATAGTAAAACTTTTAATATGTGTTTATGGGACATATCACATAAAAACTGGAAAGAAACCTTTTGTTCAATGAGTTCCCATTTACGAACGAAAAATTCCTCTATTTCTACTGGACTATAGGTTATAATGTCCGTTGTCTAATCCATTTAATTCTTTTATACATTCAAGAGCATAAAATACAATCCACGCCTATGCTCCACTGTGCTCGTAACTCGGGTAATACAAACAAATCGTGTTTTCTTTATAATTTGCGCCCAATACAGACTTTTTTATGTCAGGTTCAATGGTTGCTCAAGCTTTCCGGTGCGAAAAACGAAAAGCAATGAAACAACATTTTGGAATGCACCAGTGTCTGTATTCATGTAGTGTTTTACTATGCTACAGGTTGAGGAAATATCTTTCCTGGGTTTTTAATTCAGGTCAAGCACGATTTATTTATACTTTTTGTAGTGTTTTCAGTATAGTCGGGGTACCAATACCTATTTGGTACTTGTAAGTGATTTTAAATTTCGCTGTTCTAAAAAGTTCGCGTTTTTCATAATGGTCTAATTGCGGTGGCTTTATTTTCGCGAATATCTAAATTCATGACAAACATATTATGCAATTGTGTCACAACTTGTAAAATCATTGCGGTTGTTTTTAGTTTGCGGGAAAAATCCCCGACCGCGAAAAATATAGCGAAATTAAAACCACCGCAATCGTTTCCCCATATACATATTTGAAAAGAAAACCAACAACGTTTCCTATTTCACTTGTGTCGAAATGTACCATTAAGATGTGTTTAAAGGCGCAATAAGAAACGAAATTGAGCTGAACATTTTCAAATTTTGGTTTCCTTTTCACTGAAGTTATTTCTAATGGTCACAAAAATTTTAATGTCAGTTGTCCAGTTACAATTTGTGACAATTATGAAATGCCTAGTTAAGGATTGTTAAACATTAAATTGCCCAGTTAAGGATTGTAAACTTAAAAGGGGGATTGAATTTTTTGAGCTCAAATCGTGTCTATTTAAATTCCCATTCGAAATGCATGAACAGACTATTTAGGTCACCATGAGCTTGGTCTGCGTCCATCGTTGTCCATTCATCCGTTAACCATTTTCAATTTTATAAAATTCTTCGTAAATATCTTTTAAATTACGTATAAAGCAAATATGAGACAAGGGGGACATAAATATTGTTAATTCAAGGACATTCAGCCCCCCGAGACGTTAGAGGCGGGGGGAAAACTATTAAACAACTAACATAAAATCAAAACATCCTCTACGATTGCATGTTTGGGAAGAAAAACTGAATGCATAGTCGTGGAGTAGGAAGACTTTACCGAAAATTGGTAAATTCATGGATCCAGAGGTGGAGGTTTGGTACATGTATCATGGTGGGGCCAAATAGTTTTGTGATTTGATTGATTATTTACTGTTTTACGTCCACTCGAGAATATTTCACTCACATGGGGACGTCACCATTGGCCGGTGAAGAGCTGCAAAATTTAGTTCTATGCCCGGCACTCGGGGCCTTTGAGCAAGAAGGGGTTTTTATCGTGTCACACCCTGCGTGACACGGAGTCTCGGTTTTTCCGGTCTCATACAAAAAGGCGAAGTTAAATTGTGTCAAACGTAATCATAATCCAAATCGAATGACCGCCCCATTCAGTCGCCTCTTACAACACGTTAACTCAGCAGTGGGATGCTGGGGACCTATTCTAAAACCCGGGCCCCCACTGGTCTCTTGTGATTTGAAAGACTTTTCTTTAAACGAAAACATTGTGGGATAAAATAGGGACTTTTTTGCAAGGAACGGGCTCAAAACAATTGTTTCACATAACATTCGTCTGAATAAAATAGTGTTTGTTGAATAATAATATTTCCAAAAACCCAAATGAAGGGTGTTCAGAAAATCAACTCTCTATTTCGAATATAAAAGAAAATGAATAGCCAGAAAAGGATTGATTTAGAATAGTAGGAAAAACATAGTGTAAACATTGTAATTAGAATTTATTTTATGAGCGATATAGTAAACGTGTGAATAAAAATATGGTACTTTCTATCACGAACATTATATATTCAATGTTGCTCCTAAAGAGTAGCTTTTTAATTTTTTTTTAAATACTGAAACATTGCGAACATTTTTAATGTTTTCCGGAATATCATTAAACAATAAAACCTTAGGTGGAAAAAAGATCTCCCTATACGTGACTGTTGTAATCTGAGGGATATTCAGGGAGTTATTGCATTTGTAAGACTGTATGAGTGATTAGGGATATAAGGTTTAAAAAAGATATGTACGATATTGATAGCGAGTAGCCATTTATTATTTTCACGAACAATACTACTTTGTGAATTTGAAGATCCCATTCTAATATTATAGACATGAACGAGAAGAATTACTTCTTAAGCCGGTAATTAAGCCTAAAGGCTTTCTACTTGAATGTCTGCCTATTTTGGGGGGGGGTGGTCTCTCCATCGATGCAGTTGTCCGGCCCAAATAGTATCAATAACATCAGCATTTTCAAAAAGAGATGGATAAAAAAAAATATCATTCTTATTTCCATGTACTCCAAGTTGCATCTTTAATGATATGATGATGACAGGACCCTGATCACTACTCACCGAGACTGATATATAACCACTGAGCTATCCAGTGTGGCGACAAGGACAAGCGATATACCGACAGACGCAACACATATTGTTTCTAAATACCGGTAGGAATTTTTTTTTTTTATTTCAATTATAGACAAACAATACAATCACACACATACATACATGCACACACATTCATCCTGGTAGGTTGTTTACAAAATATCAATAAATTGAGACTAATTAGATGTGTTTTCAAATCTTTTATCGTTGTGATATTGGCATTCTCAAGACAACATTTCAATAACTACAAAAACCATTGAAATCGTATGAATTATACTCTGGAGAAATATCTGACCACATGCCAGGTGACTGAGGCCCACATACCAGGAACGCCTCAGCAACGTCGTCACAACCCCCGAACTTTAAAAACACCTAAAAACAGCTCAAAATCGCTTGAAAGTAGGCAAATCTCCGGTAGGAAAAACTGATGATTTTTCAATCAACTTCCCGCACTGTATATTTATTGGCCTGATATATAAACCCATTTCATGGTGCTACTCGTGCTAACTGGTTGACACGTGAAACTCTTATGTCGATAACCCTGAAAGAAATGGACAGTTAAACAATGCTGCGTTTACGTAATGATTTGTAAAATGTTACAACCGGCGCCGGTCATCGAAACTAAGCTAAACGTTTTGTCCTTGCACGATAAGCCGATTGAATACGACGTCACACAAAAACATTTGTGACAATAACATTCCATAAGGCGTTCCATACGACTTCCGCCGGGCAAGCAAATGGACGCTACGTAGAACAATCTTCTTAAGCCGGTAATTAGCCTAACGGCTTCTACTTGAATATCTGCTATAGGCTTCTATTTGAATGTCTGCTATTTTGGGGGGGGGGGGGTCTCCATCGATGCAGTTGTCCCGGCCCAAATAGTATCAATAACATCAGCATTTTTCTAATAAGAGATGGATAAAAAAAATAACATTTCTTAATTTCCATGTAACTCCAAGTTGCATCTTAATGATATGATGATGCAGGGACCCTGATCACTACTCCCGAGACTTGAATATACTCACTGAGCTATCCAGTGTGGCGACAAGGACAAGCGATATACGACAGATGCAACACACATATTGTTTCTAAATACGGTAATGAAAAATTGATGATGTTTTCATCAAACTTCCGCACTGTATATTGGCCCTGATATATAAACCCCATTACATGGTGTTACTCGTGTAACTGTTGACACGTGAAACTCTTATGTTCGATAACCCTGAAAGAATGGAAACAATTGCTGCGTTTTGCTAATGATTGTAAAATGTTACAACCCGGGCGCCGGTCATCGGAAACTAGCTAAACGATAAGCCGATTGAATATGACGTCATTCAACCAACATTTGTGACAATACATCTCAAAAGCGTTCATACGACTTCCGCCGGGAAGCAAATGGACGCTACCGTAGAACAATCTCTCGATGAGCTTCTTTGCAGAAAAACAATACAAAGGTTTACAAACTGAAACCCCAATCAGGGTGCAGCAGAGGGGCCGAACAATGGTTAATTAACGTTAAATTGGACATTTTTGTTGTTACAAAATTCATTTTTGTCCACACAAAAATTCATTTTGAGAACAAAATCACAGAGTCCATTTGGCGCTCCGTAAGAGCTGGAAAGGGCGTTGTTGAAAGGGTGACAGGGTATTGCTCAAATAACCACTCGGACCTTTTGTCATTAAATGAAACAAACCAGAAATGTCCGCCCACCCACTTAAACCCATGATATCATTTGTAGTCTCCCAAGGAAGTCATGTATAAAATTAAGTTTGAAATTGATGGATGTAAAAGCAAAGATAATGAACAGTGATCAATCTCGTAAGTCCAAATAGATACACAAACAAGGGTTGGGAAAACATGGACCCCTAGACACACCAGAGGTGGGATCAGGTGCCTAAGAGGAGTAACATCCCCTGTTGACCGGTCACACCCGCTGTGAGCCCATTGTCTTGATCAGGTACACGAGTAATTACCGTAGTCAAATCAGTGTATGAAACACGCTTAACATTGCTATGAACACATCAGAGACAGCATCTGACCAATGCAAGCCATACTGGCAAACTAATCGTTATAACGACCATAGAATTTGCGAAAACGCTGCTTTAAACGTGACTGTTGAAATCCTGCAACAACAACTTGTTTGTAAGTAGCCTGCTCGATTTAAAAAAAAAACCCTGATCATACGTAGAACAAGCTCTTGCGTATCGAAAAAAGTTGAGAGACATGCACACCATATATCAGGTGATGATGGATATTACTACTGATTTATGGGAAGTTGACGATGGAGAAGCTGAAATCGTCCGTTTGTCATAAAGTTGAGTTGTTAGTTTGCGTAATGTCTATGTTCAATAAAAATATCCAAGTACGAAGCAGACATGGAAGACTCTGTAGTGATCTTTATTTCTATTCGCTGGATATATTGAATTGACATATGAATGAAAATCATTATTATTAATAGATAAAACGTCGTCATATTCAAATTGTCGCTAGATATTTCTTCTTTTCATGTAGAAGCTTTTAGATGAATTCTGCCTCGTAAGAATATAAAAACAGGTCAGCTAACAAAGAAAGCACAATTTGTGCCCATGGGATTCCAACAGACTGTGGAAGACCTGATCGCCAAATACTACAAAGATATTGTGAATGAGGAACTCCAGCATAGCTTTTAATTTGATATCACCCTTCAGAGTACTTCGTGTATAATCAGAGTGGAGTTTGACAAAGTAATTTCAAAATGGCTGATCACTAGATATGAATATTGATTATATTTCTTTTTTCCATTTTTGTTGAAGAAGCAACTGTCTATAATGTTAAAAAGTCTTTCTTTAAATTATCGTGCGGAATGGTCGTGTAAAGTGTTGAAAAGTCATTATGTTTTGATGTTGTTGATATGTGAAAGGTTCTGGAATTTTTCGGATATAAAAGATAGATATGTTTTAAATTTACGACAAATCATTACCCAGTGTGTATGTTATGGTTCGAAAGGACGTTGACTATTCAGTTTTTTAATTCAATAGACGCAGTCGTCTGTGTAGTGGAAACCATTGTCAACAAAACAAACAAAGGAATAGCATGGACAGAATTTTCTCACAATTTGCTGGAAGGTAAACACCCCTCTGTTAAACCTTGGTTAATGCCTTTTCATGGCCCAGAGTTTTTTGGGTTTTTTTTGGGAGGGGGGGGGGGGGTGTTCACCATAAAATTATTGCAACCGTAAACAATAGTGAAAGCAAAACAGGCGGTCGTTGAACAGATGTGCAAGCACTGATTGCTTGATAAGGAATATCAAGTTTCTTAGTTGCAATTATTATGGAAAGTAAAGAAACAATAAGAAGTGGCTTGTTGACCGGCGTAAAGCGGCGCATTGACAATTAAAAATAGATGGTGTAACATGTTGCTATCTTTCTGGAACCCTTTTTACTGACACTCTGACAATCATTGATTAATTGTATATTGATTGTATATGTTTAACGTCCCGCTCGAGAGTCTTCACTTAAGTGGAAAGATCACCATTGCCGGCGAAGGACTGCAAAATTTAGGCTTATGTTCAGCGGGAGGGATCCCTACGTGCACACACCTGCTGTGGCAAGGGGCTCTGGTTCCGAAGGACGCCCCATTTAGTCACTTCTTGCGACAAGCACGGGGTACATGTACTAAGGAGGATCCTCACGCGCGGGACTAACGTATAGGAATTCCATGAAAGAACGAATACGATAGATACGTAAAAAAAAAAATAATTAAACGTGGGTCTTCTTCTATCACAATAAGGAGATACGTACTTTTTCATTGTAAACATTTGGCAAGCATATTATGATATAAAGCGAGAAACTCGCCCTAAGACCTGTATTTGTTGGTGTACGCTGGCTGTAGGAGAGACAAAACTAGTGTCGGTGGCAATTCCATGTTTGAATTTATGAAGAAAACTAATGAAGGTAATAATCAAAATGATGAAGTGAATTTCGATGTAAACCTAAGTAGCAACGCTATTCTTAATTATCCCATCACATGTGAAGACAACTGTGTTAACGTTTATGCCCGTATATTTAGAACAATTCAGTATAATATTTCACTGTGGGATATTACCGGAGGATTGACTTATAGGATAAAGGCAAGGGCGACAGAAATTATAGCCCAATCACGCTACTGAAAAACTTTTTACTAGTATTTTGTGTGATCGTTTGAATACTTTTGCATGTGAAGAAGAGTTAATCAGTGAAGCGCAAACAGGATTTAGAAAGGGTTATTGTACAACTGATAATATATTCGTATTCAGATTTCCTTAGTAAATATGCATTGAGCAACAAGAAAAAACAAGAAATCTGTGAGCTAGTGACACCTCCGTCACTATAGTTGTACATAATTCCAAGTCGACGTGTCTGATGAATCTGAAAATGCATCTCACAATACACCATACCTATATAAAGCTTCATGTAAAATATTAGTTGCCCGTAATAAATAGATGCTGAGAATTATGTTACGAAAACTGTTGTATATAAGCACTGCATATGAAAAATTCCAAATTCTCGTCAAAACCGGAAGAAGATGTCTGATGAATCTGAAAATGCACCCCACAATATACCATACCTATATAAAAGTTCAGGTAAAATATTAGTACTCTGTGATACATAAATGCAATTGCTGAGAATTATGTCACGAAAAATACTGTATATAAGCACTGCATATGAAAATTTCCAAGTTTGCGTCAGACAGGAAGTAGATGTCCTATGAATCTGAAAATGCATCCCACGATACATCATACCTATATAAAGCTTCATGCAAAATATCAGTACCCTGCGATATATAGTTACCGAGATTTATGTTATGAAAAATGTTGTATATGAGCACTGTATTTGAAAAAGTCAAAGTTCTCAGCAAACAGAAATTTGATGTCCGAAGAATCTGATAATGTTTCCCACAATACACCATACCTATAAATTATCAGTAGGCTGTGATGAATAGTTGCTGAGAAAAATGTGGGACGGACGGACGGACGAAATGACGGACAGGGGTAAAACAGTATATCCCCTCTCCTTCGGAGCGGGAGTATAATTACATTGTGCTTGTATAGATCTTAAGCAGGCCTTTGATACTGTATAGAGAAATGGTCTATGGACCAAAATTTTGAACAGTGGGATAGGTGGTATTAATTATAGAATTTTCAAAACAAATTTTGGCTTGGAAAATTAATTATTGAATTTGCCTAGAGATTTAAGGATCACATTAACTAAATTAAGAACTTGCAATCATCGTTTTCCTATAGAAACTGGTAGATGGAATGCTATTGAAAGAAATTTAAGTAATAACTACAGCATCGGTGATGAATTTCAATATCTGTGATTTTTTTTTCCAAAAGATTTTGTAAAACTCCAACATTATCAAGTTTAATGAGCTAATGAATTATAATACATGTGTGTCTCTTACTAGAGACAATACTTTTATATTTTTGTTTGTACCTCATGTACCAGTGATCTGGTTTAATTGAATAGGCAGGCCACAGAACAAAGATCAACAGGCGCATGCTATTCGGCACACATCGGTTGGACAATGAATGTGCAACGTGTGTGGCCTTTTAATAACCATGAACACACACTGACCTGCCCAAAAAAATTCGGATTGTACGTTGTATCAATTATGCAACGCAAATTCCCAGAGGTATAGCGCTCTCCAGTTACCCATCGCCCAAGTTCCATATTACCCCCATAAAAGTGGCCTTGAACATATTGACCTGCGTAGCGATAGGGATCGTGTTTATCAGCCTATCAGGTGACGAGGTGTTCTCGATTCATTCGTTGCACAAGATGTGAGACTGATCGACATAGATGCTCGCCTTCGAAGAAGACAGAAAGGTAGTAAATTGTAAGCAGAATTAAATTTTATATTAAAACCAATATGTTTTTGTAGTTAAACAATTATGAATAGTAATTCATGTCTCCCCCCCCCCCCCGAAATCGTGATCCTTACATTGTACTAAACGCCTAATAATACCCCCCCCTCCAAAGGTATTACGTATACTACAAGTCGAGTGTAGGGCAACAAAGCGAAAGGCCCAGGATCACGGGTTCCATGGAGGGTAAGCATCTTTTGCTGATCACACCTGCCGTGAGCCCTTAGACCAAATAAAGTAAATGGGATTACCAGTCGTCAAATCTAGTACGCAAATGACACTCTAACAAAGGGTATGAAACAAATCAGTCCACATACATGACTTAGTTATAATTTCATTTTGTAATCGCAAACAAGGTCATTATAGCGACCGTAGAATTTGCGAAACGAGATTCGTTACAACCCTGCAACATCAATTTTTTTGTTAGTGGTTGGCCTCGCTTTAAAATAGTCCTCGTACGCATAGCATGCTCAACTGGGAGATAAACACACCATAAGCAGGTGATAGTGGTACACTTATTACTAAATAGAAAAGGTTAAGGTCATCACGCTTGTCATATAATGTAGTTGTCAGTCTGCCATTAGGGTCAATATTATGAAAAATATCCAAATATGAAGCAGATATGTCAGTTTCTGTATCAATAGGATTTAATGGTCGATGGGCGTTTCATTCTGCGGGGAATGAATTTCAACACGTTTCATTGATTTTGGTATACCTATTGTACTATGCCCAGCTGTCTCTGTGCGTCTATAATTTTCTCTTGATGTCGTTTTTAGTGCGTGTCTTTTCGCTTTCCGTGACTGCAAATTTATTTTGGTATTGTTTCAAATTTGAAAGTATTCAGTTGTTCCTACACATTCATTTTCCCTGATTTGGGTAATAATTAAATATCGGTATCAGTCAATTTAAATACTAGTAATATTTACAAGTTTCACACATTTTACCATCAGTTTTTGGGAGGCAAAATATGATGACATTTAAACGTCCAGGCAGTTTAAGCATGAGTGGCACCATTATCGTACACGTGTATAATCGATACGATGACGCGCACTATGATTTGGGTAACAGGGATTTCTAAATCTGCCTAGGGGATTCTCACTTGGCATGCAGAGATGATTACATATAAATACACCCATTTCAGTACATTTTCTTTATTGTAGGATCCATTTAGTCCTAAAAACGGAGCTAAACCATTGACACAGGGATAATGACTTTGACAATAGTAATAGAGAGTTTCTATTTTGGCTATAGTTTCCTTTTTACCTATGCAGCCACTTTGTCTGCGAAATTTTCAGCAATGGAAGGTATTTATAAAATTATGCATATTCTCACTATATGCTGCTTTTCGACCTGCCCAAGCTATGAATTCCCCACCCAGCGATAATAAACTTCACAAAATGGGTAGGGACATTCAGTGGCGGATCCAGCGACGGCATGCCCCCCCCCTCCCCGTTTGAATTTTTTTTTTTTATTTCGTTTGTACAAGAAGCATATTAAATAAAAAAAAAAACACCTCTTTGTAAGAATTCGTCAGCTTCCGGGGGCTTCGTCCCCTGGACCCCCACCAGGCACCAGGGGTTTCCCCTGGACCCCCTAGGGGCTTCAAGGGCGCCCCCAGGTCTTCTCCCCGCCCCCCGTTCGGAAATTCCTGGATCCGCCGCCGACATTCTTTTCGTATGTAAATGTGTACTGCTGAATGTCCTGGTTTAGATACGGCAATTTTAGAGTGTGTACTATCTTGTCAGGAATACTCGGGAATATAACTTTCGCATGGCGAATGGACAGTCACTACTAGTCTGTTAAATTAAACATCTTTATGTATCTTTAGTTGCTGATCAATTATGTTGTACTTAATTGCAATACTTATATACGTGTCTGATACTATGCCCTTAGGGGCCCATTATTTGGCAATAAAATATCTGTTTCTGTTTGACGCGGTATCGGGTTTGAGAATAAAACTCGGAGCTTCCCGGACCATGCGAAAGTTATATTCCCGAGTATTCCTGAAAAGATAGTACACACTCTAAAACAGATTTACGTTAGTATTTTGTCAGCTAATGCGCATGCTTGGCGGCCATAGTGCGGCATTCTGGGAGTTCTATATTTTTAATTTTCCCTAAAAACTTTACGTATATGATTTTCCACAAAAACACGATTGCTTATCAAGTACTATCATACAGCCGAGGTATGATGTAGGTTCCGGAATTAGCGGAGGTTGGCTGAATGCAAAGAGTTCAAGAAATAAACTAAAATTTGATAGTGCAGCACTTCTCAGTATCCTTACTTATCATAAAAGGCGATGAAATGGAGCGGTCCTTCGGATGAGACTACAAAAAAACTGAGGCCCCATGTCACAGCAAGTGTGGCACGATAAAGATCCCTCATTGCTCAACGGCCTAAATTTTGCAGCCCTTCACCGGCAATGGTGATGTCTCCATGTAAGTGAAATATTCTCGAGTGGGAGGTTAACAAAAAATTTATTATCTAAACGGAGTTAATTATATGGTGAACAGCTAATATTACGATCTTTTAAACACTGCTGCAGCTCCAACACTGCATATAGTTGAAATTCATTCTTCTTGAAGTTGAGTTAGATTTGCCGCTAATGTAATCGGTTTACATTAAGTTGCCATGATGCCCTACCTGAAGTCACGTGATAAGACTATATTCGTTTCGAAACGTTAAATACTTCCTAACTCGAAAATTGTCTATTGAAGGAGAACCCTCTTGCGACACAGTAACCATTTGCTTGAACTTTGAACCCAAAAATCCTTATTTCAAGTTGATAGGGAAAACTCTTTAGTTAGCCCTATATAGCTGTATTTCTATTTCAGTATCAGGTTTGGTCCATCTTTTGACACTAGAATTGACCGAGATCATTCTTCTCTCATGACAAGTAGCATTATGAAGTCAGGTGACTTCGGGTGGAAAGCAAAATCACGTAAGGTTCGGAAACCGTTTTCCTGTATTCAGTGTCAAATACGCTTGGTATTTTTATCCCAAATCAATAAGGATCAAAGATATTCCGTGCTTTATTCATGTATGAAGTAAAGTAACTCACAGTGAAAAGAAAGTCACTTATGGCCCGGAAACCATTTTCAGTTCTTTGATCTTTTGACCCGAAATTGATGAGCATTCCATGGCTAGTCCATGTGTGAATTGGTGATTTCAAGTGAGAAGAGAAATATATTTGAATTGTGCAAATATTCAATTTTTCAGACCTAAGACTTCCAAATCCGTGAAGTATGGAAACTATTAATGGTATAGAGGGACACTACTTAAAATTTGAAACAAATTCGTTTACGGAAACGGACGAATAACCTCGCAAATTTTATTGCCGGTAGATAAGCAATGCCATTCTCAAACCAGTCTATATAAATTGAGTAAAAAAAGTTTAGCAACAAAAGATTGAAAAAATATATACACTTTTCAGAGACAACATTTTAACATATTTATCACTCTTGAATAATTTTGATGAACCATCAACTTTTAAACGAAGGATTGTTTTTCCTGTTGCTTTTTCTGGCATAACAAAAATGAGCCCGAAAAGAAAAGGGTGAATAAGAGAGTTTTTGACAAAAATATGTTTTCCAATTCATTGCTATTTTTTGACAAAAGATTTCGTTTGATGAGTGGGAGTTGCTAACTGGGAATACCAAAAATGTTGTTTATTCATTTTTTTTTTTTGACCCGTGGGGGTCCGGGTTAGAATAGGTCCCCAGCATCTCCTTGCGTGTCATATGAGGCGACTGAATGGGGTGGTCATTCGGATGAGACCGGAAAAACCAAGGCCCCATGTCACATCTTGTGTGGCACGATAAAGGTCCCTCACTGCTCAAAGGCCCCGAGTGCCATTTGCCCTTCACCGGCAATGGTGACGTCTCCATATGAAAGAAATATTCTCGAGTGGAACGTAAAACAATAAATAATCAATCAATCAATCATTTTTTGAGAATGATT
Organism: Ostrea lurida; assembly: GCA_903981925.1. Lineage (NCBI taxonomy): Eukaryota > Metazoa > Mollusca > Bivalvia > Ostreida > Ostreidae > Ostrea > Ostrea lurida. The sequence goes on from CAJDSM010017920.1 coordinate 38,367, forward strand.
TTTTTCCTATGAAGAGTTATTCCATTGGAATTTCCAAACTTCAGTTTTGCGAAAACGTCCTTAGGTTATACTGAAAAATTAAGATGTCATTGAAAATTAAGTTTGAAACACAGGGTAAGACATGCATGTTTAAATTATTTGAATTTTTACAATTGTGAGATATTTTCAAGGGGTCAATAAAATGTTGGTAAACTTTTTTGGCTCAGTATAGTAAGGGTGCTCTTTGCTATTTTGTTCGTCGTCATTCCAAAAATTGTTTACGTTTTTATTCGAATGAAGGGATTCTGGAATGAGACGTGACTTAATGAACAAATTCTAAAAACAATATTAAACATGAACACACACCCCGCACCGATAATACGGTAAATTAGCACCTCGTTAGCATGGAGGTTGTAACAGCCTTGATGACCGATTTTCTTTTGAGAGCGGGGGAAAAAAAAGGAAATTGCTTACTCTTTACAAACACTGTTACAAATAATCCCGATTTCAAGAAAATCCAATCTTTCAACATATTAAAACATATTTTCACTGTTGTTGGTTTTTGTTGTTTTCAAGATTTGTAAGACGTCTGATATTCAGTATTTTAAAAGTACATACATGTCTTAGCTCTGTTTATATTGTAGTACGCGATTCCCCCGACTCGAAGAGGAATCGATTGTTCCAAGCAGTACAGAAAGAAGGCATGGAACATTCCACGAAATTGCGAAACAAAGCATGAATTCATTCCCAGTGTAATATTCAGTATCTCTTAGAAGAAAAACATCTTTTATCACCAACAAATTCCTACTGAATGAAATTCCCTCTACAAAATGGATACTCACCATATTCTATCGATGAAGTAGGTCCTCATTGACAGATGGTAACCGTCGGTAGCCGTCAGTTGTACGACTATTGATCGACCATGAAAATTGTAGTCTGCCTAGAAATATTCCCTTATTGGCAATTTGGACACCCAAGCACCTGTAAGAGGGGGGTCAGACTGGGGTTTAATCAATAGCCCAGTCACTCTTAGAGGACTTTTAAACTGAACATGCACGAAAGAACTATAGACATACTATAGACATACTAAAAATCTGAATTACTGCAACGAACAGTTTTAAACTATCTATCATATTGTCGAATTGACAGGATGCAAGTCTCGGAGTGGAGCTAAATAGCGGGCTAAATAGGTTATATAGGAAAAGATACATGAAAATGTAGGGTTCCTTTACCCCTGGGCATGGGTTACATTGTCCATACATTTCAAAATAAATTGTCAATCCAAAAGCATGAGGCTCACAGGCCTTAACGGTCTCCTGAGTATCATAGCCCACACAGGGAGTCTCATATTCGCATTTCTAAGTCTCAATATGGAGTTTTTTGTTCACATGTTAACATGTTATCATCTTTCAAAATATGCATATGATTCCTATTCATATACACAATAAGAATATCATTTCAATCTCACAAAGGGTGTTCATGTTAACTATTCAAGAATTTTAAATGAAAACCATATTACTACTTTAATGTCCAGTGAGCTTGACCTTTTGATCCCATATCGATAGAGAACATCTTTGACCCATGGGTAGTCCATATGCATGATATGGTGACTCTAGGTAGTAAGTCTCACGAGTAGTGTACATGTATATGTATGATATAGTGACTCTAGGTAGAAAAGATAATGCTCTAGAACCCGGAAACCATATTGTTACTTTGATGTCCAGTGCACTTGACCTTTTGATCCCAAATTCGGAAAATATTCGTCCCATGAGTAGTCCATATGTATGATGTGCTCTTGAGTCCAGAAACAATATCGTTACTTCCATGTACAGTATGCTTGGCCTTTGACCTTTTGACCCAAAATTCTTAGGAAACATCTTTGTCCCATGGGTAGACTATGCATGATATGGTGACTCTAGGTGGAAAAGGCCTGGGAACCATTCTGTCTACAGACGGATGGACAGACAACCCGATTCCAGTACACCCCCCCCCCCCCAACTTGTTGCAGGGGGGCATTATTATGATAAAAGACCCCTGCTCATTCCAAATATTCATTTAGTTTCAAATTAATAACAATAGCATTAAAGAAGATGTTTACATAAATACTATGCACCAAGTTTTGCTCCTCCCTGGGGTCAGAACCCCTATCCCGGGGGATCACCAAATTTACAATTTTGGTAGAGCCTTCTTACTCTACATCACTATGTATTTAGTTTCTCTTAGACATGTGCAGTAATAGAGCGAGGATTTTTGAAAATTGGTAACTTTTTGGCTGTTTTTGTCCCGCCCCTAAGGCCCAAGGGTGCAAGAGACCTGAAAAATACAATTTAAGAACCCCTTTAACAGTATGACATTTAACTTCGGACATGACAAGTCCAGACATTGCTACCCTTTTTACCAAAGATACAGAAAACAATTCAGTGTATCTGGTGGGATTTTTTGCTGTATCTTCTTAGTTCAAAGCTAAAGTTACTACAACTTATACAATAAGAGATATAAGCTCCTAAAGATAAAAATCCTGTAGGAGAATGGTTTTTTATCCTATCATTATGCCTATGGAGAAAAATCCTATAGGAAAAAAACTCCTATGATTTTCAACGGGATAATTAATCCTATATATAAATCATACGGTACCAATTTTAATGCACCAGATGCGCATTTCGACAAATTATGTCTCTTCAGTGATGCTCAAACCGAAATGTTGGAAACCCGAAACATGAAAGTAAAACTCTCTAAAAGTGATCAATGTAGTGCCAAAAGATTGGGGCCAAATACTTCGAAGGATCAGAGCTATGCCTGAATTAGAATTAAATATTGCTGCCCTTCACCGGCAATGATGACGTCTCCATTTGAGTGAAAAACCCTCAAGCGGGACTTAACGTTTTGGGGGTACATGTATATCAGAATATCCGCCGATTGCCTTCAGCGATTATTTTGTCCGGACATGTATGGAGAAACGAGTGCGTGAATTCTCCTGAGTACACTCTATATTGCACCAAAAATATTAGTTTCGAGGTCTAAGGAATTTAAAATCCAAATTCACGATGTGTTTGCTTAGAGGTAGTACTTTTGAGTTGTATGGATTGTTTTGCATTATTAACTCCACTATGTGTACAATCTATGTCGATTCAGCCGAGACCATGGCCCAATATTTCAATTGTAGGGTAACAAAACCAGATCGATGTAGAGCAATATTTGGTTCTAAATCACTTCAACAAGAGTTGTCAGAGGTTAACATATAGCTCACTGGAAAGCGTAACTCGACTCACTCCATCTCCACTTTTTCAAGAAATGTAATTTAAAGTACGTACACGGTGAAGGACACAATGACCATTCCCATAAGTCCAAAACGGAATACAAATAAAGAGTTTGGTAAACACAGATCTCCGGATAAACCAGACGTGAGATCGAGTGTTTAGGAGGAGTAAGCATCCCCTGTCGACCGGTCACACACGCCGAGCTTTTTATCTTGATCAGATGTCTCATGATAAAGCCTTTCATTTGTTACCAGAACTTTTACCTACATAACAACTACAAAACTTGTAACCTTTGCCACCTTTTTAATTATTTTTTTAAACAAAATTCTAGTTATGGTGCACAAATACCGAACCGTGAAAAATTTAATGTTGACAACGATGAGAACAAAGTGTGACAACATAAACAAGATTTACAGAAATTGCATATTGAACGTGAATTGATGTTATTGCAACCCACGAGAATTTGTTGTTTCATTTTGTGCGGGATTTTAGTTTTAACAGGAAACCGATAAAAATTGAATAGCATTACCAAGAAATTCTTATTTCAAACTGGCATTTTTACAAAGAAAGCGTAAGATATATTTGATTTCATATGAATATTATGTTAACCAACCCCCCCCCCCCCTTCCCGTAATGATAAAAATCGGTGTTTTGTTCGCAAATAACAAATTTTAAAATTCAAATTTCACATTGATATATATTATAGGATATATAAATGCCTGATAAAATATACAAAGGAGACTCCTGTAAATGTTCTAATTATCTAAGAAATTCCAACGGCTTTTCAAGAAACGTCATTTGGAAAAACAATACGACATACAAAAAGAAATTGAAATGAAATGACCAAATTTCTAAAACAACGTATTCGATGTTGATAAATATTTTATGTAAAGGCGATCAATCCCTTAAGTCCCAAATAGAATGCAAAACAAAAGTTGGACAAACACGGACCCCTGAACACATCAAGAAGGCGGTTTTTTTAATTATATCATGCATCAATTCACGCTTCCACGTTGTCTGGGGAGGTGGAGATACCAATCTTTGCACAGCCAATCAGAATACCGATGACGGAGGTATTTAGATGCAGATGTTTTTAACGTGATTGCGTTGAGATCACTTGAAAATTGTGAAGACCCGTGCATGGGGGAAATGCAACAGTGATACACGGTACCCAGAAAGGATAGTAAGAGTGAGATTTACCCCATTTTCAAAACAAAAGTCACAGAAAAATAATTGTTTACGTGCTGTAGGCCCCACTGCAGTTGCAATTTTAACAGATCGACACGTTTCAAATGTAAGTTTGTTTTATCAATCAAATGAATGTAATTTACCTGTGACAGCGTGTATTAGTTAATAGTAATAATAATAATAGACTGATAATAAATCAAATGCAGGCACCCCAGCCAAATGGAGGGTAGCACGTCTTAAACACATAACCCCCCCCCCCACACACACACACACACACACACTTCAACCCAAGTTAATAATGATTTCCCTACCATTTACGTTCATTAAGTCACTTTGCGTGGCCAGTTTCTGCTGTAAGTTTTGAGATAAGTGATATTCCAAACAAGAGGCCCATTGGCCACATCGCTCACCTGAGCACTGCTTCACTAAAAAGAGCAGTAGTAGCAACTTTAATCCCCTATCATGGCCTCACTAACCTCGGAAAGGGGGGGGGGCATTATCTAAATAAACTTAAATCTACTCCATATCGGGAAGCTTTCATGTAAATCCACTCGTCTGGTTCAATGAAGAAGATTTTAAAAGAATTTCCCCACATGTAAAATATTGATCCCTTATGTGGCCCCACATTACCCCTGGCGGTCATGATTTGAAACAAACTTTTATCTTCACTATATCAGGAAGCTTTTCTGGCCCAGTGGTTCTTTGGAAGAAGATTTTAAAAAAATTTTCCTATATACTTTGGTCCCTATTGGGGCCCCATAGTACCCCCGGGGTCATGATTTGAACAAACTTGAATTTCCACTATATCAGGAAGTTTTCATATAATTTCAGCTTTTCTGTGATTTGGCCCAGCGGTTCTTGAGAAGAAGTCGAAAATGTGAATAGTTATCAGACAGACAGACGACGACAAAAGGTGATCAGAATAGCTCACTTGAGCCTTCGGCTCAGGTGAGCTAAAAATGTTAGGAGGGGGGGGGGGGGAGGGTACATTATGTATTGTATAAGATCTCATCTCGTGTACAGTGTACGCTAACTTCTGGTGCCAGTGATAATAAATAAATGTCGTGTGTTATGTTAATATCTAAATATTGTACAAGAGCTGCATGTGTATACAATGCGTATGCATAAAGAAATTATATACAGCGTAGTGTGGTAATTTAAATTATGATCAGATCGACTTTTATATATTTTTACCATGGCAAGATCTACTAAAAAGAATCCCATTCGGTATATCTAAAGCATTTTTATAAAATTATTGAGGGTCAATTTGTAGTACTTAACCTTTACAACATATTTGCAGGGTTTTGGTCTGAGCTATGTCTTAATTACTTGCACAGTGCTTAAACACACATATTCAATGACTGCAAGATTCTAAAGAATGTAAAGTTTCAGTAACCATATTACTATGTTGGTCAAAGATTTTTAAACTCAATAATAGAATTTATCTATGTTCATTTATTTTGTAACAAATGCTTCATAAATTAGATATTAGAGGAAGGCCGAATTCGCAATAAAATGTACATGTAGGACAGAAAACTCCGAGAGAAAACTACACTATACACATGACATGTATATGCATCTTTACTTGTACACTATTCTATGTTAGTCCCAGGGACGAGCCATAAACATTACAGGGGATTGGGGTTTACCTAAATTACTCCCCTCCCCAGTGTGTGGTGGGAGGGGGGGGGAGAGTCGAAGATCCCAAAATGACAACAACAAAAATAATGTTGAAGCTAAGGTTGGTGAAGGGGGGAATGTATTGCCCCCTCTAGATCCAGCACGGCATCCCTGATAATGGCCTGATTTTAGTTATGAGCCCCTTTCATTTTTCTATGCTTCTAAATACAATGGTTATGTTTGTGCATAATATGATGATATTTTTTAAAGATTTATTATTAGCTTCTATCTTAATGTACATGCTTTGTCCAATACTGATTTGGCATTTGCACAATATTAAAAAATATTTTTATCCTTTGTTAACAGATTCATTTGATAAATGATAATACTTGGCACAGCTGCATTTTTAGTCAAAGAACCACACTTTTCATCAACAGAGCATACTGAATCATCATCAACTCCAGTTATTAGATCAACCCTGTCAACAGGCTATCCCTTTTACCGAAAACAATATTCTACTACAATAGAAAAAATTACCAAGGATGTTTTGATATTTTACCATTTTGAACCTTGCAACATGTTGTTATAACTTTGTTGGAGTTTTTGATATCTGTGCAAGTTCCCAAGTATGTAAAAGAGAAGGAGGGACATGACAAAAGAATTGCAATTATTTTAATACGGATGAGGCAGATCGAGACATTATTTTGGAATCAAGAATTTTATATTTCAACACAATGCATTGTTCAATTTGATGATAAATATTCTTTGCCTATATTGACTTAATATATCTTGTTTTGTGTTAGCTTCAGTTCCAATATGACCCCATAGGAATGTGATCTTTCAATTGGCTGAAATACTGAGTCTTTATACTTTTTCTATTCATTTAACATAATTTTGACTGTGTAGCAACATGGTGATGTTCATAAAAAAAATGAAATATACTGTTAATGTACATTACGATTTGTTGTTGTTTTTTCTTCTGTTGATTTGTGTGACGGAGTGGGGTGGGGTTGTATTTTATAGAATATATCGGATTAGGGGGGAGACCTGAAAGGGGGGGGGGGGTACACAGCTAGGCCCTCATAAATCCACTGAGAGATATCCCAATGTAGTTCAACATTTATGGAAGATAGTATTTTAGTTACAATAAAAATAATAGATATGCAAGGAAGCAGATGCAAAATTTATAAAATGGAACGGTAAACGCAGTATATAGCCGATTTTATTCAGTTTTTAACTAAACAACAATAAAAACAATTAAACTTGGTAATCGTTCCGTATTTTACCCATTTGTGCACTATCTGCAGAACTGTAGCTCTCTGAAAAAAATATTGGAACAATTTGTCCCAATATTTTTCCAGAGAGCTACAGTTCTGCAGCCATCTCTGCACAAATAACAAGCATTCATGAGCAGCACGAAAAGTTTACAATTGCTGTTTCTTCCGCGATTTTTTACTCATTGAAATTTTGTGAACATAACTTTCTCTGAAGTGTTACAGATCCTTTGACAAACTTTTCTGTGAAAATTCGTGGTTAAACGAGGCGATTGACAAGATACCTGATACAAGATCGAAATCGCTCGTCGTGTTTGCTTTACGTCTGTGTTTACATGGAAATTGAAGGAGTCTGTGAACACGTTGCCATCAGTGGGCGGGGTGTGGAAGAGTGAATTCACAGCTGAACTTGGACTCTGAAATCTTTTACTTGCAAACAAAACTCCCTTTATCATTCCGGAAAAAATCCAACAAAGACTCCATACAAGCCACTATTAAAATGAACAGTAACCCCAAAAATGTCATGCGTCACTAAAGGAACTGTATTACTGGGGCGTACTTGTTTGATTATTAAGGCCTAACCTAATTATAGGTAACTTGATCATGCAGGAAATGTCTCTTATAAGTAACCCAGTGCATATCTTTTTATCTAAGTAATGATTAATTATGTGGATTAAGTTTACGTCATTTGTATGCTGTCGATCGTCGTCTTAGATCTTGATTGACTCCATATTGGTCACAGATCTGCAGAACTTGCTAAATCCTCCTTGGACAAGCTTTGAATGCCACAGGAGTACGATATCCAAGTTGCACATGTAAAATGTCACTTTAGATCACCCGAGTCACCCCGTGAGATATAGCCGCCCTTGCACGGCCGTCATTGTTGGTCATTAGATTTTGAATATTTTAACACACACAAAAAATGAAGATTACGAGCAACCCAGAAACTGCATGACTAATTTTCACCTTATTTGCCTTGGGACATCTCAATCTTTAGTAGTGGAACAAAAATATTAATTGGTGGTCCCTGCCCTTTTGGGGTCTCTTGTTATATATGTAGGTGTTATTGCGAGTATGTACATGTATCATTGTATATCCAACAGAAGATCGAGTGGTGTTGTAATGTTTACCAAACCGTTTTCCCATGACCATGCAACAGTTTACGTGAAGCTGTAAAGCAAAACCTGTTGCTTGGTCATCATTCTAATTCAAATACCAATATGTACATGTATACCATCGCATTACAATTAAGCACTAGTGCTTGATATATTATATAGCTTTGTGGAGCATTGTTCTCACAATTTATGACGCCAATAAACAGCTCCATCGAACTCATTAGTGTAAGCCATGTTATTTCTATAATGTCACATCAGCATCTTTCAAGCTGATGTCCTGGGTTTTCTATATTTAGAATACTTCTTGACTGTATATTCTCAGCAACAAAAATCTGTGCAAACAATGCTCCGCACAATAAAAAGGTTTCAAAATGGGCGAACACTCGCGAAATGGCTACTTGAATAAATATTATCAATTTTAAACGCGTATTGGGAATCAGGGCATGAATTGGTTCGTGCTAGCTTGCTTTAAGAAGTACATTGACAAGTAGGCCGGCGTGAGGCATTGCAGTTCATACCCTCATGTGTTTTCAAAAATTTAGAATTTAATTCTTATACATGTATTTGCATTGTCGGAATTACCAACCATTTAAATTAATAAAGACGTACTACATTTATCAAGATTCATACGCGTCTTATTTACATCTGCAGTTCATGAGGAAATGGTTATCATTACAAAGTTTGAAAAGACCATTTAAACGCAAAAGTATCGGGAATGTCAATATTTCGGAAAAACACGATGTTTATATTTTTCATTGGCTAAAGTTAAGTAATCAAATATTGTGTGACATAAGGATTAAATAAGTCCCGAATTCTGGTAAGCATGAAAGGCCAAGGATTTGTGAAGAGGTTAGCGTACTAGATAACACCGTAGCAGGGTGGGCACTTCTCATGACCTTCGGTCAAATCCAAAAGACCCTATTTCCGGGCACTTGGTGAAGAAGCACTATCTGAACCCGGATGTTCCGGTTTCAAAGCGAGGGTCCCAACCACTAGGCTTCCGTGCAAGCAGATATAATAATAGAGAGGACTTTCAAGAGCAGGTACATGTACAGGGATTTTAGTAAACTATTTGACTTGCTTTATTTAATCAATCAAAATTTGCGATACCACTACTTGTCTTAGGAAAATATTCACACTGTACGTAGACTAAGGTAAACACGCTGCGAGGATTCATTTCTATTGTTTAGGATAATGGACTTTATCCCAGGTCATCGACCAGCGAACATACAGACATTAAACCTGCAAGGTGAAATATAATACCGAATGTGTTTTATCCAGATCAACAATAATTCACCCGGAAATCCTTTTAATGATATTACCTTTACTCGTAAGGGATTGAATTGGTTGATTACAAATCCATGTCCAGTCCACCTGTTCCACGTCATGATCAATATACTGAATGTACATTACATACAAAGCTTTTAACTAAATTTCCCTTTAAGGTAAATCTCTACACCGTCATAATGGCCGACTTCCTTTTGAAACATGGATGAAAATATCAGTATCAGGGTTATGATATACCTGTACAAAAATATCGATCAAAGCAAACAATTTCACAAAGCATTAAAAATCGACATCTTGTGACGTTGTGTCATTAAAAGTAAAAACCTTGGTGTAGTGGGGCTACCTTAATGTAAGATTGGTCAATATACATGTATCTGTTATACGTATCAGGTTCCGAATTTTATCAAACATAATACCTATTTTGAGGACGGAATTCTTTTTGTTTGTGAGTGGGTTTTGTCAAGGTCACTGACATAAACTACACTGTACATTTGTCCAACTAGTGCCTAATGCAATCGGATTACACTCGGTCTTTCCCGTAACCGATGAAATAGCCGACCAGACACGATTGTGCCTAGTTTTCAAGGAGAAGGTTATCTAAGTTGTTCCTTATAATGTTTATGTTCAATTTCATTCAAGAAAGGATGTAAAAATCAATTGAATCACTGGATGGGATTCGTTTGAGTGGGGGATTGTAATTGATTTCAAATTCAGCGTCAGCCATTAAAAAACAGACCAGCACAGTGGCGGATTTAGAGGAGGGGCCAGCCCTCCCCCCCCCTTCCCTTTGGTGACCAAACTTAATCATTATGTATAGTTATATAGCTAAATTAACCTCTAAAAGTAACTTTAAAAGCTCTAAAATCCGAAAGCTGGGCCCCCGCTTTGGCTTCATCCCAGATCTTTTAAAGCTTATTGGCTACTATTTCAACGGACCCCCCCCCCCTCCCCCTTCGACAAATCATGGATCCGCCACTGCAGCATGCAAAAGAATTGTTGACCTAAGTAAAACGCCAACAGTAAAGTAACTCGCAATATTTGGAATATATCAAGATCGTTAATAAACGGGTTTCCAATGGGTGTGTTCGATTTAGGAGTGCTGGAAGAAGTGGACAACCACTATTTTATGATGAAATATAAAAAGCAGGGCCTTATTATAAAAGATAGGCGCTGTAAAGTGAGAGAAGCGCACCTGTTTGTGATGCTAACAAATCTCCTTACCGAAAACAGTAAATGATATTTTTAGCTATGGAGATGTGAGAAATGTGTGCAGCGTGGCGGTAACTAAGGACGCAATGTTATAGAATTGTCGTCGAGCTGGGCCTTGCGGCTTGTATATACAAAGTAATTAGGCTGGTGATATACACATTAATAATATATGTAACATTGCTCTGATCTTTGTAATTTTACATTATTATGGTCTTTATGTTTACATGTACTAGTATTTAATATAATTGCCAAGTTCGCTAAATAGCATGTATACACGAACTTTGTGGATAATGTCATTGACAGTCCTTTATGTACTTATGGAATAGTTAAGGATGCTCCATTATTTCTTGTAATAAAGATGATGCCAGATATAAAACTTCATACTGTAAACACCCGTGTTCTACTGTGGTCGATTCTTCTCACAGTACGAAGTCTGCTTCGTACTTGGATATTTCATTGAACATAGACATTAACGGCAAACTGAACATAGACATTAGCGGCAAACTAACAACTCAACTTCATGACAAACGGGACGATTTCAGCTTCTCCATCGTCAACTTCCCTTACTTACTAGTATGTAGCAATATTCCACCATCACCTGCATATGGTGTTTATGTCTCTTAACTTATTCGATATGCAAGAGCTTGTTCTGCGTATGATCAGTTTTTGAATCGAGGCAGGCTACTTATAAACAAGTTGATGCAGGAGTTTCAACAGTCACGTTTAAAAGCAGCATTTCGCAAATTCTATGGTCGTTATAACGATTTAGTCTGCTAGTACGGCCTGCCATTGGGTGAAATGTTGTCTGGTGTTTTTCATAGCAATTGTTAAGCCGTTTTTCATACACTGATTTGACTGCGCCCCCACCCCCGCATCCGTTTAACTGATCAAGACAATGTGCTCACGGTGGGTGTGACCGGTCGACAGGGAATGCTTACTCCTCCTAGGCACCTGATCCCACCTCTGGTGTGTCCAGGGGTACATGTTTGCCCAACTCTTGTTTTTGTATTCTATTTGAGACTTACGAGATTGATCACTGTTCGTTATCTTGGCCTTTACAGCAGTAAAGAAAATGTATATCTTTTATTCACACATTTAATAAACGAAGTGGTCTATTTTAACGAGATGATCAAGTGAAACGCATTAGTCTATCATTATTACGTAGCATTTTGTCAGATGTCATGCTTAATATCTTAAAATATTTATACTCATGGGCGTATAGGAGCCCGGAGGTGGGTGGGTGGGGGGGGGGGCAACTTATGGGTGGTTATTTTTAGAAGTTTGCCCCCACCCCCGCATTCAGTGTTTTATAAGCCTTTTTTTATGTTTATCACGTTATTTAGAAGTCCCCCTCCACATTCAAAAACAGTCCTACGCCTATGATACATATATTCAAATACTGAATTATGAAAAACAGGCATGTGTGTATTCATGTTATTGCCGTATTTATAAGGAGAGGGCGGTCTAAGTTTTCAGAACATGCGTTCGATCTCGTTATAATGGCATCACATTAAAAGACGTCCAAACCAAACGGAATTGGTGGCTGGTTTAGGACTCGTGGAGGAAGTCCTTTTTGAAAATTCTTAAACACGAAATAAAATTCATGTCCACGAATTTTTCAAAATAAAGAGGTTACATGTATATCCTAAACCAACCACTGTAATGCCTAGATTTTCTCTAATTTCGAGGAAATTCACAGTCCATCAGAGTGCCATTCAACGAGATTCATTAAGAACCAAATAAGCTTTTCTTAAACACTTTTCCCTAAGCGCTACAGAATTTTTGCTGGACACTGAAAGTCTTCACCTAAATCTCTTCAGTATTTGCCTTAACAATGCTAGAAACCATGGTGACTCCTACACGATGAATATGACATCATTAAGCTCCCAGCCACACTGGCAACGTATCCTAAATTATTCCATACATATTTAACACTTGCTTAAATTTGCAATTAATTTTAAATACGAGACATAATTTTGAGCAGGTCTGTCTCATACCCGGGTCCCATGCTACATTGAAACTTATATTGCTTTAAAGCACAAATCAAGAATGTCTTTTTCATCTCTATAAAGGGTACAGACATCAGAGTCTTTAGTGGGACGTTCCAAGATATCTTACGCTGGTGACCATCCACTGACAAATTTAATTTTAACATTTCTTTCGAAAACTCATCAAAACAATCTTTATTATGGCATATAGTTTTAGGTCTTTTAGCCTGAGTTTAAGTAACAATTGGGGTTTCCATATTTCTGGCAAGAACCTTTGGTTTTACTTTGTAGCCTTGACTTTGCTGCTGTCCAAAGGCAAGGGTGTTTCACAAAGAAATTTGCATTTTATAATTCTTAATGATTTCTGTACAGTAAAGCGCAGATTATAATGTTATGTTTTATTTTCATCAGCTAATTATAACTGACACGTTTTAATTTCATCCGCTGAAAACGCAGAAATTAAGGTAGTAGGCTCCTGAGCTTTTGAGCACAACTGCGCAGGATGCTATATATAAGTATTTACTGGTTCAATACTAATCCCATTGGTGTAAAAATATTACCCATCTATTACTGAACCCTATTCAGTTGATAAATTTTGTGTCAATTCAAATTTTGAAAGGGTTTGGTAGGGACTATATTTTGTGGCGGAGGGATTGATTAATCAAAAAGTACAAAATCTGCATGATTTTACGGTTTCTCTATCATCCAATAAACTTCTATTTTTATACCC
>CAJDSM010017922.1:0-11263 GCA_903981925.1 Ostrea lurida
GATCTAGTTTGCCAATACAACCTGTCTTTGATGGGTGAAATGCTGTTTGACGCGTTTCAAAACAATTGTTAGACCGTTCTTTATACACTGATTCTTATACCCCGCTAACAAAGTTGGGAAGGGGTTATATAGGAATCACTCTATCTGCCCGACCGTCTGTCTGTTCAGATTCGTGTCCGGGCCATAACTTCTTTGTTCTTTGAGGTGGGCATACCATATTTGGCACATGGGTGTATCATAGTGAGACGATGTATCGCGTATATCTATTACCTATAGATCTGTATGACCTTGACCTTAAGGTCAAAATTATGTTTTTTTTTTAGCGTGGTTTCGTGTCAGGGCCATAACTTCTTTGTTCTTTGCCATATACATCCTGTATTTGGCACATTGATGCATCACCATAAGACGATGTGTCATGTACTCTGTCTGTTTGTCCGTCTGTGTGTGTAGATTCGTGTCAAGGCTATGACTTCTTTGTTCTTTGACGTAGTCATACCATATCTGGCATATGGGTGTATCAATATGAGAGGATGTGTCGCATGCATCCATAGCCTATATATGACTTGAATTTCTACCATATGTTCAAACGACTAGTTTAGGAGTAATGGTGTCGTGGAGGATCAATTTCGATCGGGATAAGGTTACCTTTTTCAACCTCAAAGGCGTAGCCCCGAAGGGTGAATCTGCCCTGATAAATGGTAAAATTAAAATGAACTTTCCAAAAAAATCTATTTCTGCAAATGATAGACCTGTTGATAGTTATGAGGAGGTAAATTTTTGGAGTTTTACATTGGTGTATCTAAGCTGTGCTCTATAATAAATTTTCGTTTTTATCACGAAATGTGGTGATTTTTAAGCAAATTCTGCATTTTATGATATTTCATTATGTTGGGTGGGCATTAATCTTAGATACACTAATGTAAAACTCCAAAAAGTTTTACAGGGCAAATTCCCACCCTTCGTGGGCCTACTCCTTTAAGAATATTAAATATTATTATTGATAAAATCCATGTACGAGATTTTGACGTTTTTACCTGAAACGAAACAAGGTTTTTTTTAATACACATAATTTATATGGCATCAAAGATAAATTTACTATAACTTATTTAGCATTAATACGTGAAAAGACCAATATGCAGTAAATGTGATGCACTTCCTGTGTATTTTTACTACCCAAAATAAAATGAATTTTTTCAAGCTCTTTACAATTCAGTATCTGGATGGGAAATACTTGGGACAATTGAAGTCCATAATGGAAATTTAGATGTACAATGCATATATCACTATCGGTACGTTTGCCTTAATTTCAAAAGCATTTTACAAATAGAAAAAAAAACCTCATTGTTAATAGCATTTGAGTATTTCGCCTTTCCATTGACCAGAAGAATGTAGAGGGGGATTAACTTTGTATCCATCTGTAAAGGTTTGCAATAACACTAGACCTGGCTCGGGGATGTCGATAACACGTGATATATGGATTTGTTTACTTCATAGCTATTCTATCCGCGATAGATATTAAGGAAATAATAGATATATTTTTTGACAATGCGCAACGACACTGACTGGGGGGATTACTGACTTTCGAACAGAGATAGGGATTCAGGCCGTGCATTGTCCGGCCCCGCAAGCTGTTTCACTGAAGCTTGGTGATTTCTTAATCTGCAAGAAATTGTTGAAATAAGATGGATTACCGGTAAATTTTAACACATTACAGAAGTTATCATTCTCCTAGACTTCATGATAGATTTGAAAACTTACCAGACTTCTTTTTCTGGGAGGAGAGGAGATTTTGATAAAAGTTTGATATTCATGTAACAATGTAGGAACAAGCTGAAATATTTTACCAGACAAAACAATTTTTACCATATTCATGATATAAGTATCATATTGCTTTTCGATATTGATCATTCAGTTTTGGATTGTCTTTTATCCCTTGTAACAGTTTTTCGGAAAATAAGAAAATATTAATTTTGCAGGGCAAAATAAAACAAGAAAAGGGTATCCCTACATTGCGTCATTCATATATTTTCATTAGTTTGTGTCCTCTCAATCCATTTGCAGTTGCGTAAAGACTCACGAGCAGCTACAAATTTAGATTTATGTTTAACACCTGAGACAGTTGCATTGGCATTTTTCCATGTCAAGGGGTTTGGGTTTTTTTATCTACCACATGCTCACGAACCCTGGACAGATTACGTAGTCGATCATATCGCTATCTAGAGTAAAAATAAACTTTAGAAGAACCTTCACTCTCTGACAATCAATGTTTGTATCGAGGATCTCACATATACCGGTAGCATTTTGCTGAATCATACATGCATACTCGGAAAGAAAATCGAAATTGTAAGCATATATCCATGGCATTCAACATGTTACCAAAAACCGCGAGAGAAACACACCATCTGTCTAGAAAGAATTATTTCAAGAACAGCATGACAGTTCGGTGAAAGTTCGGTTCAGTGAGCATGCGAGATGATTGGTCGTTTGGTTTATTAAAATGAATACTTTTTTGCATATCAAACACAGTATCCGACAATAATACAGGTAGCACTGACCAATCGGATTGAATGGATATTTACCGGACGGAACAGTATTTTGTCGTACGCAAACATCACGTGGTCACCCTACAGCATGGTGCGAGTAAAGTGTTTATTACAATAAAAACAGAATAAGAAATTAGAAAGACATCATAAAATACACACAGGGCAGCTCGTAATAGCAAAATAAATTATTAATTCATTGTTATAAAGAAAGAACTTCATTCCTGTGTACGAGAGAATTTTCGTAAACAACCGTTCCATACGATTAGTCTGACAATGTTACCGGCGGTACGGTCGGGAAATATATTTGATATCTGAAATAGAGTTCATTTCATTGAAAACAAACCACCAATCGATAAATAAATCGGTAACCATTGCATGGAAATCTCGCACGCTTACTAAAGCGAACTGTCATGCTGTTCTTGGAATAAGTGTCCAAAGTATCACGTGCCACCGTAGGTGGATCACGTGTCTATTTTTATCGGGTGATGTAATTGTTTATGCTGCCATTTTCAGGCCTGAAAAATCAACGTAATCGTCAAGAGTTTGTGAGAATTGTGGTACATCAGAAATCCTTGCCATGAGAATGTGTAGTTATGGGTGTTCTCTATTGTGCCAACGCCTGCTGTGACACAAGAGGTATCATCCAAAAACCCTTGTAAAGGTCGAGCAGCCGCTACACATCTGTACGTCTTTGGCACAAAGAGGACGCAAACCACGCCCTTTGCGATGCGTACCGAACGTAATGAAAACGAATTTCATTTATTCCATTGGTTGATTTAGCTGCAATAATGTAGCCCTCCCCCTTTTTGGGGGGGGGGGGGGGGGGGGGGGAGAGAGGCTCTCCGTAATGTGCAGATGCGGGAGATGATTCACTCCGCACCAAACAATTGTCGATACAATATATTTATTTGCTTGGGCTTCTTTGCGAAAATACAAAATGGAAGCATATATTTCATAGTCTATAGAAAATATTTCTAACCTACAACTTATAATTTTTAAGGTCTTATAATCCGATCATAATTAAACAAATATCCATAAGCTTGTCATTTCTCAGATTCGTATTCAGGCGCCCCAATGTTATGTTTTTGTTTTTTGAGACATGTGACTTCCCTGTATAATTGCCCATCTAGGTAGATTTCATAGAGCGATTTTCCGTCGGTATGTAAAGTTTAAAAAAGACAAGGATAGTGTAATGCTATTTTCTAAACCATATCAAATATTCGTTTCATTTATCGGATGGGGGCTTCAGAGTTCCATGTTGAAACAACACTTTTCCCACAGATTTTTTTTTTAGATCCCCTCAGAAATCAAGTATATTGAAGCGATCAAGACGAAAAGAAATGTTTAGGCCGTGTGGTACATTGTATACGAAAAAACCCTTAATAGGACACGACACACTATAGCAAAACGCTAGGTACTGAAAACTAATTGAGTTGAAACAACATCATAAACAAATATAGTCACGCTGTTTATTATAAAGATCAATATTCCGGCCAAAAAATAGTGTTGCACCATTACCAAGATCCTATGGAAATTGTAGTCCCTCTAAACCGTAATCGATCAGAAAAAAAAATCTTAGCGAGAGAGGCGTCAAAGGCTACATAGTGCAGCATGGTTGATTTACATGAATCGAGAGACGCATACAAAAATGGTTTTATTTTGAGTTTCTTGAAATTGGCTCTCGTGATCAAATTATTTCTGGCACCATTACAAGCAAGATAGTTATACGTTAAACCAAACCAGGGCGCGACCATTCACATTTTGTGCTGCGACTCGGAGGTGTAACATATTATTCGCGATATTAGTAAGCTACACAGTCATAACATGTTAGATGAATATAAGTACAACGCCGAGAATCACGAAGATCAACATATAATCTTCAGTTAAGAGCTAAGCATGTTACGACACCTAGATGGGCGTAGGCTGTACTCTGCGAAACACTCGATCTTATAAAACCAATCAAAGTGATTTATATTTGTGAAATGCCGCTTTTCACAGCGCGACTGACTCACCAACACACTGCTGTTAGAGACACAAAGACACAGGACACCACCTATTGCACTCAGAGTAAAATAAACTTGCCTCGATTAAAAAAATTTTGTTAACGCAGACAAAGTTTTGCTTTAACGACGTATACAAATCATTGAGAGACACGCACACGCTAGTAAAACTACTCACTGAAGCAGTAAACAATGTCGCTACCGTCATAAGCTAATGTGGAAATAATGACGATAGGACCAGACGCTAAAATCGTACCGTATGTCATAGAAGTTGAGTTTGCGTTAATAAAATATCCAAATATAAGCAGCCTATAACTTTTTTTTCCATTTGATAAAAATTTAATCATCGCACAGACAATAGCAATAAGCATGTTAGCACATAAGTAAGTTCACATAATCAATTGTATTTTAAACATGTCAGTACAATACATCATAGTATATTTATATGTAACATGGTTACATACCATAATCATCTGTAATATTTACCATAGTAACTTACATCATACATATGTTATATTTAACACAATAGCTAGTAATTCACCATCAATCATCATCTGTTCAAACTATTCACACAATAAGTAAGTTTGCAGGTCATCAATAATATATTAGATCAACATAGTGGAAAGTACATATCATTCGATATACTTTTACACATAATAGTACTAACATCAACATGTAATATTTAACAGCAATAAGTAAGTTACATCATCATTGTTTATAATCAATTACACACGTATAGTAAGATTACATATCAAATAATTGTGATAACTCATCCAGTCACATAGTAAGAAAGTTACATCCATCTTATAGTTGACATCATATAGTAACTAAATGTTATCAACATGTCAGCACATCATCAGTGCTATATATATACACATAGTAAGTTACATCATCAGTTTGTCTATTTACTACACTGAGTAAGTTAACATCATCTTGTATATATTAACAAAACAATAATAAAACGCCACAGTTTATTCTTACAACCACGTTCATAACTATAACAGAGAGTATAAGGGTGAGTTCTCATCGACTCCTGCTGAATGTCAATGCATGAACACATGTGTACACACTCGTATTGTGTTCTTGTGTCTTGAAAAACAATGATCATGCTAATAGGAGGCGTGACGGGGACAGGTTTGATGAACACAGACTCCTAAGGTAACATCATTGGCTGAATGTAAGAATAATCGAGACTACAAATAACTTCAAAAAGCCCCATAAGGCTTGACGTAAACATTTTACATCATCGAATACTCCACCTAAAAAGAAGCAGACTCGATGCTACTGCAGTCCTATTTCATACTGCTGGTAAATACAATATAATCATGCGTACCAACACAATGTATGATTCAAAGTTGTTAGTGTTCACAAACGAAAAACTAAAGAAATATTAGAGTTAAAAAGATGGTTTAACACAAACAATGAATAAAACAAGAATATTTGAAAGCTGGTTCAACCATGTTGTCCATTCCACCACAACCGCTTTATTACAAGTATATAGAAAGTTGTCAAAACCTAATATTAGCTATAGTATAGTTGGGCTTTCCATATGTATAATTTTTATAGTTAATTATGGGCTTTGGGAAAATCAGCTCGTTTATGTTTTGACCCGATGACACGAATCCTGTTGACACCTGAAGTCCGTAGGCTGAGGAGCAACAGTAGTTCCGTCTAAGGAGCCAAAACAATAACAGCTGTTCAGTGTCCGAGGATATTATAACAGTAACTGTCTGTTATAAAAATAGGATCTTCAGGTTGGTAAATTGGTTTTCTTTCTCTATAACTACTTATATTAGAATAAGAATAAGATTATGTAAGTCAGTATGCAAATGTAAACAAATACAACACACATAACAGGTACCCCAAGTGACACCGAGCTTAATACTGACATTCTAGAAATACAACGTTGCGTATGTCATTCAGTTTTAGAAAAAATATACAACAAATATCCTCATTGAAGACGCTATATTTTTCGTGTTTTTGCTCTGCTTTCTTAATTATATCCAGAGCATACTACCATTAATCCATGTACTAAACAAAGCAGCAGACCAAGAAATGCACGTGACTTGCGTTTCAAACAAGTAAGGCAAGACTATCTACGCCTGTTACCGTTGACGTTAATAATCCACCATGTAGTGAAAGTTTGGTTTAAACAGAGAGTTGAGGGATGTATACGACAATTTGAAAGCATTTGTGTCAACGAACCTGTTATAACAATATCTAATAGGTTCACTATGATCCATGCTTGGAGGTTAAGAATATATATTCATGGAGAGTCCGGGTTAGATTAGGTTATCGCGCGCCCCTTGCTTGTCAGTACGAGATGTCGACATACAGGCTAGATTTTCACCCCTATCAACGGCAATGGTGCAGTGAAAGGTTTCTCAGACGAGCGGGTCATTAAACACTATAACCCAACACAGGATTGACAAATAATATTAGTCCTGTAAAAATGCCTACATAGGTTAAATGCGAATTCATCTATATATTTAATCGAAACACTTACTTATGGCATAATATCATTACATTATATGGTGTCACAATCAGAATGAGTTCATAATATGCGACATGAAAAATAATATTATTATTTTATTTATTGTGCACATAATTTCAATACTGGGCTCGCGTCAGATTATTGCTTAATTTTAAGTATTTCTACAGAACAGAATTTGTTCGTCATTTAATGGTTTTAGGTTTTATTTTGTTGTTCGATTCAATACAAGGAGAATATTCTTTATCCATTCCGGTGATAAGTGCTTGCAAATTTCGACCATAATCTCGGTGCTCTATTATTGCCATTATGACAGCCGGAGGGAATCTTTATATCAATACCCACACCTGCTGTGAAATAATAGGGCCTCGGTTTTTCTCGGGGAGCTTCGTGACATTACTCGAATGACCCTCCATCCATTTAAGTCGCCTCTTGTAGACCAATCAAGGAGAGGTACTGGTACGGTATTCTTATACTGGAATCTGTAAGGTAAAGATTGGCAATTTAATATTCTCATTGGTTTGACACAACGTCAACTTCAACATAAGATTCAAATCAAGGTTACCTAGAATGCTGGGGGAATGTCTACATAGATAAGATGACGTTTTTGTCAAGTAAGCCTCGTATACGTAAACTATTTCACGGACTACTATCTACATATTTTGAGGATTCCCTGTCCGAAGAAAGATATCAATATTAAAAACAATTCACAAACTGGAACATATCAACAAATGTCGCAATCATGTACAGTAAATTACTTTTTTATTTTATACCTGTAGTAAACTGATTTCTAATGCAGTAAAGCCAGTTGATTGAGCTTATGCCAAAAATCAATATCCGTTGTGGGAAATATATACATTCTGTAACTATCCGACCAAAAGAACTAAATACTGTATGCCGGCATGCCCAGTACTATCATCGAAAGCAATATAAATAAAAGGCAGCTACTATAAATTAGCAATACTTACCTTGCAGTGCCTGGTGAAGAGCCAATCCGCGGATCGAGCTAATTAAACATGATGTCTACGGAGGCTGTAGGCATTCAACTGTCATTGTTTCTGAAGTATACTTAAAGGAATACTTATGTGGAAGTCGTGATTCTCATCTAGCAGGCTAAAAAGAACCGAAATAATTTAGTTGTCATAATTTGATCGGCAGTATTAAATTGCTTTTGTGGTTGATAGTTTGCGTGAAGTGGGTAATCGGCGGTGTTTTGCAGATGAGTCCTCCGACAACAGGAACACCTACTAATTCGTTTCAAACCGAAAGTGTTCCGTACGAACGATGTATATCGACAGCCCCAAATGATGGGATTATTATTCATGAAATTTTTCTTGTCAAAATGGCTTCGATGACTTTCAGAGGATGGTTCTTGCAAAAATCAAACGAGGAAGTGTTGCCATAGATGGATTTGAGTTTACGACGGAGAACATGTGACTATTGTCGCATACACATCATGTTCATCATGTTTGGGCAGTAGCGGTAACCTTACCGTTTTTTCAACATGTTCGGGATCCGCAATATCAAATCATCGTTAAATCAATTCATTTTTTCATCTTCCAATCGCCGATCTCGTCGTCACTTCATCATGCTCCTCTGGAGACACTCTGGAACAGTATCCACGTGGCCTGGAAGGCGGGGACCCGGCCTGTAGATTCTCATGTTTTTCCGTATTCTCGGATTGTAATTCTTGTCCCCCGTTCCGTTCAACTCAGTGAACCCATAAGTTTGACGATAAGATAATTGCCATGTCCATAACATTAAAGTTTTAAATGACGCGGATAAACCGGGGAAGGATTCATGCTGTGTTTTTGGCGTGGATCGTTTAGTATGTGTAGCCCTAGCATTCCACAGGTAAGTCAATCGTTGATTTCAACTCTGTAAGCTGTATCAGGATGATGAAGAAATTGTTGACTATAATAATTCAAAATGATTCAGCTGAAACAATTTCAATGAAAATACATGGCAATTAATCTGGTTAACTTGGAAATTTTCTTTAGTTTGACTTGCATTGTGCGTTATCCATAGCCGCTGTAAGTATGTGGAGCCGATAGTTTAATTCTTTATCAATGAAAAATGGTTTCTTTTTGATAAGGTAGCATCCGTGACTTAATTAAGAACAGTACTTTTACTAAGATACTGTGGCGTAGTATCAACTACCAACAGAAAAGGCTACTTTATCCTTTCCGGCGTGACTTAGCTTCACAGGCCGGCTAAAACATTTAACGTAAGATATATATATATAAGTATTTATCATAGGTGAACTCTTGGACTTAACTTTGAGGAGATGGTATTACAAGAAAATCATGAGTATGATCTATTGTTACCTTTAGATTATTAAATGGATGAGTAAAATGGTAATTTCCCCGGACTAATGACATGAAAAGCGCCGCGTGTTTGTCTGTCAAAACTTAGCAAAACTTAGACAGAACAAATTTTTCAAATCCATTTACGTAATAAAAAGAGATATTCCATTGGCCAGAGTTTGAACGCGAATTTCTACAGTTCAACTTTATTATTCAATTGGCCAGACATTGACAGCTGAAAAACCATCTCGCTTACAAAAAGCAGATCAATGTCATTGGCTTTTGAAAAAACAATGCTTTTCTCATAAACATCTATTGTATCGAAAGTTTGTTGCTTTGGGGTTTATTCTCTCTCTAATTGTTTTTAATAATTCAATACGGTTCTGTTTGCCTGCTATGTATTAACATTTTCTACATTTATAATTATAAGTTATATTCATATAGGAATACCAAAGCTGTGCATATAAATATACTTGTCATGGTAATCGTAAAAGAAAAAATGACATCAAAACAACTTTTCTCCCGAATATTTTCGACTACCTAACTCGTTAACTAGTTGCTATGACATGCGTGTACATGTAAGAGTGTGTATGTTTTAATTCCGATGAGATTTTGGACCGCAAATTTTTCCTAGATCTGAGTTCAAAATGCACAATTGCTTTATGAAATGGGACAAGAATAGAACTGGGCAAAAACTTATCTGATAAGACTTTGAAATATTATATCATGTATTTGGTATTTCAACTTTATCATTCGAATTTTGTCAATACAAATAATTTTTTTTTAAATGTCAATTAAACAACCAACTATTATCTTTTGTGTTTAAAATTAAGTTATTTCCAAAACTATAGTTTTTTTTAATTCTGTAATGATTTGACCAATGATTTGTTGCTTGTGATTTCTCACTCTAATATGGCAGACGTCACAATTACCAGGTGAACTGGGGCTGCAAAATTTAGATCTATGCTTCGGCGCTCATCTGACCTTATGAGAAGGGGTATCTTTACGTGCATGCACCTGCTTGACGAGGCCTGTTTTTTTGCGGCTCTCATGCCTGACAGGACCGCTTCATTTACCGGAGTAGTCACTCTTCCACAAGAGTGACCCATGGTAACATGTATATATATTTATATGATCTCCAAGTGATATAATATGTACTAATTCGGTAATATTAAGGTGGAAGCCTTTTAAGAAACAAACCGCAGCGAAGTACAACACTGGGATTTCCATTATCTCTCATGGATTGAATGCTCATCATAGTACCGTGGCCAATATACAACAATTTTCAAAGACAAACGTGCCAATAACTTGGAATGTTGGTGCTGTGGTTACACAACTATGATAAGTCTATGGTCACATATCACCGCGGATTCTTCATCTTCTGCCCTTGAGTGTACTTGATAACTTTAACCTCTGTCATGAAAATCTCGAAATTTAATAACTTTCACAGAATCTACCATCGAGTGTCTTTGGTATAATGTACTCTGAGATATCAAGTAGATGGTGATTTGTCCATAGCTAAGCATTTAGGGGCAGGACACGTTCTGTGAGCTAAAAAATTTTTAGTCTTTCATTTTTAATGTTACATGGCCACTTATATTCTAAATGGTCAGTCAAAATTGAACTTTCATTTGTTGAGTATCATAGTGAGATACATGCACTTAATAATTTCACGATGGTAAACAAGGTCGAGCCTTGGTTATTGTTTACATAAAAGATTGCTTCACAGAAAATACATGTTAAAAAAAATGAGTTGTGAGATACACTCGGAAGTGTTTAATTCGTGTTTCAAGAAGTGAATTTGTACTATGTAAAATAATCTGCTTTAAACGGAACGTAACTAGAGCATAAATTACAATGTAGGTACTAGACAAAAACATGCTCGAGCCTATGTTTAGCATAGTGAAGAATTGCAAGTGGCTG
>CAJDSM010017922.1:11288-24448 GCA_903981925.1 Ostrea lurida
AAAATTTCTAACCTACAACTTATAATTTTTTAGGCGTTATCCGATCATATTAAACAATATCCATACACTTGTCATTTCTCGATTCGTATTCAGGCGCCACCGCAATGGTTTGTTTTTGTTTTCTTGAGAACATTGACTTCCCTAGTTAATTGCCCATCTAGGTAGACTTTCATAGAGCGATTTTTCCGGTCGGTATACGATCAAAGTTTAAAAAAAGACAAGGATAGTGGTAATGCTATTTTCTAACACCTGATTATCAAATAATTCGTTTCATTTTATATCAGGATGGCTCTCAGACGTTCATGTTGAAACAACTACTTTCCCACAGATTTTTCTTTTTTAGATCCCCTCCAGAAAAAGTCCATATTGAAAAGCGGATCAGACCGAAAAGGTTTAAGGCCGCTGTGGTACATTGGTACTACAGAAAAAACCACCCTTAGTATCAGGACACGACACAACTATAAGCAAAACGCTAGGTACCTAAAAACTAATTGATTTTGAGAACAACATTCATAAAGCAAATATAGATCACGCGTATTCAATTATAAACGACAAATATTCCGGTCAAAATAGTATTCACCCATTACCAAGTTCCTTATGGAATTGTTAGCTCCTCTCAAACCGTAAATCGTGTCAGAAAAAAAAATCAAGAGAGAGGACGGCTCAAAGCGATTATCATTAATAGCTATGCATGGTTGCATTTGACATGAGACAGAAGGACCCATCAAAAATGGTTTTTATTTTTGAGTTATTTTGAAAATTGGCATCTGTTCGTGGATCGAAATCTATATTCTGGCACCAACTTACAAGCAAGAATAGTTATACGTCTAAACCAATAAAACCAGGGCGCGACCCATTCATCATATTTGTGCTGCTGACATACAGGACGGTGTCTAACATATTACTTTCGCCGAATATTGTTAAGCTACACAGTCAAACTATGTCTTAGACTCAGAAATATAAGTACATACGACCCGAGAGATCACGGATCAACAAATATAAAATCTTTCCAAGATTACACCAGTAGACTAATGCTGTTTAATCGACAACCTAATGGGCGTACGGGCTGTAACTCTCTAGACCCAACACTAAATCTTATAAAACCAATCACAATGTGAGATTTATCATTTAGTGAAATGCCTGGCTTTTCCAGCAATCATATCACCAGACACAGCGTAGTGTCTAGACCGAACACCACCCTACTTAAGTCAACACAGGACGACCACCTCAATTGCACCTCCAGAGTAAAATAAACTTGCCATCGATTAAAAAAATTTGTTAACGCAGACAAAAGTTGTTGCTTTAACGACGTATCAAATCAGTCTGAGAGAACACCCACACGCAGTAAAAACTACTTCACCTAAGGCAGGTAATAAACCCGAGAACTGTCGCTACCGTATATACTAATAGCCTGGAAATAACTTTGACGATAGGACCAGACGCTAAAATCGTACCAGTATGTCATAGAAGTTGAGTTTGTGCGTAGATAAAATATTCCAATATAAGCAGCCTATAAACCTTTTTTTTCCACATTTGATAAAATTTAAATCAATCGCCATCAGAAAATAGCAAATCAAGCATAAGTTTAGCAGCATAAGTCAAGTTCACATACATCAATTGTATCTTTATAACATCATACTAAATTAAACAATCAATAGTCAATTGTTTATGTACACCATAAGTAGTTACAACTATAATCATCCTGTAATACTTTACACATAGTAACTATAGCATCATAACATATGTATATTTAACACAATAGCTAAGAATTACAGCCATCAAATCATCATCTGTTCCAAAAACTATCACACAATAAGTAAGATTTGCATGTATCAATCACCATAGTATTAGATTCACACATAGATGGAAAGTTACATCATTCGCAAGTATACTTTTACCACATAATAGTCTAAACATCAACCATGTAATATTTAATCACCAATAAGTAAGTTACATCTCATTGTGTTATAATACAATTACAGACGACAGCTATCAGTAAGATATACATCATCACAACTAATTGGTGCTTATAAACAATCCACTTCTCAGTCACACTAGTAAAAAAGTTTACATCCATTACAGGACGATCAATCATAGTAACTACAATTTGTTGATCAACATAAGTCAAGACTTACATCCAATCATGTGTCTATAAACTATATTACACATAGTAAGTTACATCATCACGTTTGTCTATCTTGACTACACATGAGTAAGTTACATCGATTCTTGTTATACATTTAACCAAAACAAATAATTAAAACCCACACGGTTTATTCATTTAACAACCACGTTCATACCATAAGTAACAGAGAGATAATAAGGCGTGAGTTTCGTCAGTGACTCCATGCTGAAATTCAAAGCATCGAAACACAATGGTGTACAACACTACGTACATCTTGTTCTAGTGTGTCTTGAAAAACAATCGAATCAAAAATACTGAATAAGTGAGGCAGTCTGACGGAGGACAGAGTTTGAACTGAACACAGACTTCCTAAGGTAACATCATTGGCTTTACACAATAAACAGACTAACAACATAACTTCAAACAAGCCCCATAAGGCTTACCGTAAAGCATTTTACATCATCGTAATAAAAATTACTCCAGGACGCTCACCAAAATGAAGCACGACTCAGACTACTGAGTCCTACGTTTGCATATCTGAGTAAATACAATATACAGGTCGAGTAGATCGATCAACCAAACCACAATGATATGGAATTCATAATCAGATTACAGTTTAGTGTTCACAATACGAAAAACTAAAGAAATATACGAGTAAAAACGATGGTTTAACAAATCAAACAATCGAATAAACAAGAATTTTGAAAGCTGGTTCAAGATGTTGTCCATTCCACAACAAACCGCATTATTACAAGTATATCAGAACAGTTGGTCATAAGTGTAAAACAACTACCAGTAATTAGCATAATAGTAATAGTTTGGGCAGTTTCCTATGTATAATTGCTTTTATAGTTAATGACTGGGCTTTGAGGAAATCAGCTCGTTTATGTTTTGACCCACCGATAGAACACGAATCCTGTGACACCTGAAGTCCGTAGGCTGAGGAGCAACAGTAGTTACCTCTAACCGGAGCCAAACAAAACAGCTGTTCCAACGTGTCACGATAAGGATATTATAACAGTAACGTCTGTTATAACAAGATAGGATCTTCCAGGTTTCGTAAAAATGGTTTTACTTTCTCTATAAAACATACTTATATTAGATGATAGAATAAGATTATGAAGTCAGTATGAAACAAATGTAAACAAAATACAACCACCACAGTAAACAGGTACATCACAACAAAGTGTACAACCACCGAGCTAAAATACTAGAACATTAACTAAACGAAAGCCTACCAGAGACGTTTTGACGTAATGTATTCATATCAGTTTGTAGAAAAAATATATCAACATAACTATACTTCATTCAGAAGACGCTATATTCGTTTTCGTGTTTTTGCTCTGCTTTCTTATTATATCCAAGCACTACTAACCCACATTAATCCATGTTACTAAACAAAGCAGCAGACCAAGAAATCACGTGACTTGCGTTTCAACATATAAGTAAGGCAGACTATTCACGCCATCGTTACCGTTGACCGGTTAATAATGACCACCATGTGTGAAATTTGGTTTACAACAGAGAAGTTGAGGATGTATACGACAATTTGAAAGCAATTTTTGTCAACGTCAAACTGTTATAACATATCTAATAGGTTCACTATGATCCAGTGCTTTGGAGGTTAGAATATACTATTCAATGGAGGCTCCGGGTTAGATTAGGTTATCAGCGCCCCCTTGCTTGTCAGTACGAGATGTCGACATAGCAGGCTTAGATTTTCAACCCTATCACCGGCTAATGAGTGAGTGAAAGGTTTCTCAGACGACGGGTCATTAAACACTAACAACCAACACAGGATGACAAATAAGTTTATGTCTGTAAAAATGCCATATGGTTAAAATGCGAAATATCATCTTATGATTTATATCCAGAACACTATACTTATGGCATATATCAAATTATTATGGGTCCACAATCAGAATGATTATATTATGCGACATGAAAAATATAAGTTATTTTATTTATTGTGACACATACATATTCACAATACTAGGGCTCGCGTCAGAATTATTGCTTACATTTTAAGTATTTCTACAGAACAGATATTTGTTCGTATTAATCGGTTTTGGTTTTATTTTGTTTGTTCCGATTTAACGGAGAATTATTCTTTACCATTACCGGGTGAAAGGCTTGCAAAGTTTCGACCATATCTCGGTGCTTATTATGGCCTTATGAAGCAGGAGGGATCTATTATATCACAACCCATCACGTGCTGTGATAATAGTAGGGCCTCGGTTTTTCTCGGGGATCGTACCATTTTCCCGAACATGACTGCCTCCATCCATTTATGTCGCCTCTTAGTAGCAATCCAAGGAGATGATACTGAGTAGCGTATTCTATTACCGGAATCTGTATAGGTAAAGATTTGGCATTTTAATATTCCATGGTTGACCACCAGCTACCATTTAAACATAAGATTAAAAATCAAGGTACCTAAATGCTGTGGGGAATTCTACATAGATAATGATGACGTTTTTGGCAAGTAAGCTTGTATAGTACAACTATTTCACGACTACTATCACATATTTTGAGGGATTCCCTTGTCCGAAACAAGATACAATAAATAACATTAACAATCAATACAACAATTCGAACATCTAACAAACATTCTGTGTTCAATTCTATACACTGTAATACTTTTATTATAAGGATTGATTTCTATGCAGTAAAGCCAGTTGTTGAGCTTACTGCCAAAATCAATATCCGTTGTGGGAACATATAATCATTGTAACTATCCGACCAATAAGGAACTAAATACTGTAATGCCGCATGCCACAGTACTATCATCGAAAGCATATATAATAAAAAGGCAGCTTACTATATAATTCACAATACTTACCTTGCAGCCGGTGAAGAGCACAATCCGGGATCGAGCATTAACACATGATTCTTACGGAGGCTGTAGGCATTCAACTTCATTGTTTTCTGAAGTAATACTTAAGGAATTTTGTGGAAGTCGTGATTATCTCCCTCTAGAGGCTAAAAGAACCGAATAATTTAGTTGTCATAATTTGATTCGGCATGTATTAAATTAGCTTTTGTTGGTTGATATTGCCGTGAAGTGGGTAATCGGCGGTGTTTTGCAGATGAGTCTCTCGAAACAGGAACCCTACTATTCGTTTTTACAAACCGAACGTGTTCCGTTACGACGATGTATCATCGACAGCCCCAAATGATGGGATTACGTTATTCATGAAATTTTCTTGTCAAAATGGCTTTCGATGACTTTCAGAAGGATGGTTCTTGCAAAAATCAAACGGAGGAAAGTGTTGCCATAGATGGATTTGAGTTTACACGAGGAACATGGTGACTATTGTCGCATACACATACAACTGTCTTGTTTGCGGCAGCGGTAGACCTTACCGTTTTTATCAACATGTTTCCGGGAATCGCAATATCATATATCTCGTGTAATCAATTCATTTTTGTCATCTTCCATCGCCGATCTCGTCCGTCACTTTCATCATGCTCCTCTGAGACGACCTACTGGAACAGTACCGTGGCCTGGAAGGCGGGGACCCGGCCTGTAGATTCCTCATGTTTTTCCGTATTCTCGGATTGTACTTTTGTCCCGTCTCGTTCATAGAAACTAGTGTTGGGACCCCATAAGTTAGATAGATCTTGCCATTGTCCATAAACCATATAAAGTTTAATGACGCGGATAAACAGCGGGAAGGATCATGCTTGTTTTGGCGTGGATCGGTTTTAGTATCGTAGCCCAGCATTCCACAGGTAGTCAATGCGTTGATTTCAACTCTGTAAGCTGTATCAGGATGATGAAGAAATTGTTGACTACCTAATAATTCAAAAATGATTCACTAAACAATTTCAAGAAATAATGGCAATTAATCTGTTAAACTGTGAAATTTCTTTAGTTTGACTTGCATGTGCGTTATCCTATACGCCCGCTGTAGTATTGGAGCCGATTAGTTAATTCTTTATCCAAACTGAAAAATGTTTCTGTTTTGATAGGTATAGCATCCGTGACTTAATTAGAACAGTACATTTTACTAAAGATATGTGGCGTAGTAATCACTACCACAGAAAAGCTAACCTTTATCCTTTCCGGCGTGAGTTAGCTTCACAAGGCCCGGCTAAAAACATTAACGTAAGATATAATAAATAATATTAATGAGGTACTCTTGACTTAACTTTGAGGAGATGGTATTAAAGAAAATCATGAGTATACGATCCTATTGTTACCTTTAGATTATTAAATGGATGAGTAAAATGGTAATTGTCCCCGGACTAATGACATGAAAGACCGCCGCGTGTTTGTACGTCAAAACATTACGCAAAACTTAGACAGAACAAATTTTTCAATCCATTTACGTAATAAAAACGAGTATTCCATTGGCCAGGTTTGAACGCGAATTTCACGAGTTCACTTTATTATTCATGTGAGACCCACATTGACAGCTGAAAAACATCTCGCTTACAAAAGACAGATCAAGTGTCATTGGCCTTATTCGAAAACAACAATGCTTTTCTCATAAACAATCTATTGTATCGAAAGTTGTGTTGCTTTTGGGGTTTTATTCTCCTCGTATTTTTTAATAATTCAATACGGTCTGAAGTTTGCCTGCTATGTTAACATTTATCTACATTTATAATTATAAGTTATATTCATATAGGAATACCAAAGCTGGGCATATAAATACTCTTGTATGGTATCGTAAAAGAAAAATGACATCAAAACAACTTTCTCCCCGAATATTTCTCGACTACTACACTCGTTAACTAGTTGCTATGACATTGCGTGGTACATGTAAGAGTGGTGTATGTTTATTCCGTGAGTTTTGGACCGCAAATTTTGTTCCTGATCTGAGTTCAAATGCAAATTGCTTATGAAATGGGACAAGAATAGAACTGGGGGCAAAACTTACTGATAAAAGACTTTGAAATATTATATCATGTATTTGGTAATTTCAACGTTTATCATTCGGAATTTTGTCAATAAAATAATTTTTTTTTAAAATGTCATTAACAGACCAACTATATCTTTTGTGTTTAAATTAAGTTATTTCCAAAACTATAGTTTCTTTCTTAAATCTGTAAATGATTTGACCTATGATTTGTTGCTTGTATTTTCACTCATATGGAGACGTCACAACATTACCAGGTGAATGGGCTGCAAAATTTAGATCTAGCTCGGCGCTCATCGACCATTTGAGAGGGGTATCTTTCGTGCAAATGCATCCTGCTGTGACAGGCCATGCTGTTTTTTGCGGCTCATGCCTAACAGGACCGCTTCAATTTACCGGAGTAGTCAACCTCTTCCAAAGCAAGTGACCAATGGTACATGTATATAATTTATTAGACTCCAAGTGATGATAATATGACTATCGCGTAAATTAGAGTGGAAGCCTTTTAAGAAACAAACCCACAAGTACAATACTGGGATTTCCATTATCTCTCATGGATTGAATGCTCATCATAGACCGTGTGCCCAATAACAAACATTTTCAAAGACAAAACGTCGCAATAAACTTGGATGTTGGTGCTGGGTTACACAACCATGATAGTCTATGGTCACATATCACCGCGGATCTCAGTCTCTTCTGCCCTTGAGTGTACTCTTGAATAACTTTATCCTCTGTCATGAAAATCTGCGAAATTAAATAACTTTCACAGAATCCTACCACCCGAGTGTCCTTTGGTATATGTACTTGAGATATCCAATAGATGGTGATTTGTCCCCATAGCTAAGCATTTAGGGGCAGGAACATCGTTCCTGTAGGCTAAAAAATTTTTAGTTTCATTTTTAATGTTTACAATGCCCACTTATATTCTAAAATGGTCAGCAATAATTGATACTTCATTTGTTTGAGTAATCATGTGAGATACATGCACTAATAATCTTCAACGATGTAAACAAGGCTCGAGCCTTGTTTATTGTTTACATAAAAGATTTGCTTCACAGAAAATACCATGTTAAACAAAAATAGTTGTGAGATTCACTCGGAACTGTTTAATTGTGTTTCAGAAGTGAATTTGTCATGGTAAAATAATCTGCTTTAACGGAGACGTAACTAGAACAAATTCAATGTAGGTACAACAAAAACATGCTCGAGCCTATGTTTAGCATAGTGAATGAATTGCAATGCTGTATCTCACTTGTAATTCAGAACCAAATGACGTTCAAATTTTGACTAGACCATTAGAAATTCCCGCTAAGTGAGCATTGTAAACATATAAAATGGGAGAACTATAATACTTTGAAACAATTTTTAGCTCAGACACGTGTCCATGCCCTTTAAAGAATATATTTGGGAGTTTTGGTTTCAACTCTATAGAAAGGTCTGGTAGTTTATCTTGTAAACAGAAGAATTTTTCACGGAAGATAATGAACTACATTGTTATTTCAATAGTTCTACCAACTATAACGAAACGAGGCTGATTACATACCATGATAAGGGGTATACAAATTGAGCCGGGAAGAAGTTATTAAGTTCAGTGGACTCGAATACTATCAAACACAAAGACTTAAAACAATAATCGATAAATTCGTTCTGATAACATGGTTGGTTATAAAAAGTAAATAGATACTCTTGATTCGCCGATAAAACGATAAAAGTAAAATAAAGTGTCAGTAACTTGTTTTCCTAGTCATGTTGTACTCGTATTGACATGGTTAATTGTTATTTAATGATACATGTATCGATATAATACGACATTTTAATCTGATCGATAATTTTTACTTTGTTTTTAAAGTATGTGGAGCCGGATTTAATTAGTAAAAATACTATTACTACAGCGGAGTAGTTTTGTGGAAAGATTGATGTTGAAATTAGAGACATACCATGCTATCACTCCAATGAACATATCCATATTTAGCTTCTGCAACCCTCGTTGACAACCTAAGGATATTTAAAGTTTATGAAAAGTTTTGGGAAATCAAATTGCGTAGCAGCGAATAAGTTCAAGATGCTTACGAAAATCGGGTATAAGCATGAGACTCAAAACGGGTTATCTAAAACAGCGGGATATGTTTAAAAACTATCAAGTTTTGGTCTTTTAAAAAGGTTTCTCTTTTCTTTGTTGTTGGAGGGTTTTTTATTTGTGTTTGGTTTTCCCGAAAAGAAATACTGCATGGTAATTAATGTTTGGACCCCACAAATACACCAGGTATCTGAGCATCTTACAACTATCAAATTCATGAAATGCTTCAGAACAGACGAGAGGCGTGGAAGTTGACTGAACAGTAGTAAGCCTGAATGCAACAATTATATGTAGGTGTTCTCTTGATTATGTTACACTTGTGTAAAATGTAACTGCAGTTATCAAACCTATTTTCTCGCATGCACGTAAAAAGTGTATTTCCAAAACTGAATCTATAAGACCAAGGTTTTAATCTTTAGATAACTGAGTGCAGAGGGAACCGGATTGTCGGGAGAGGCTTATTTCAATCTAATCTGAATCCATTTTGCTAAATCGGTCGTTAAATGATAAGACCAACTACCAAAATTCTTTTTGCTAATTAGCTCGAGCTTTTCCTTTCAATTTACGGTCAATCCAAATTTTCCATAAGAAATGCCAATGACATACAAGAAGCCTTCGGTCTGTGACATGAGCTTCTCATAATGACAAGTATATCATCTTCTGTATAGAATTTTACCCCGTTCTAGGACCTTTGACTGTCCAATAGCAAGAATTTGCATCAATTGAGCCCGTAATTCCATAACGTGGCTAAGTAAACGCCAGTCTTTAATCCGAACGGCAAGCTCGGGAACAGTCTTTAATTTATAAGATGTTTCGATTACGTGCGATATAATTGGCGTTTGATAGGAAATCAATTGTTGTTTAACGTCCCATAGCGAGATTATTACTTAATATTCTAGAAATAAACACCAAACTAGAAGGTTATCAGTAATTCTCATATCAAATAGGACGAAGGTTAAAACGCAATTATAATCCCAATCAGCTAGGACAAAAAAAAAGCATATACAAATTCGATGTGTAGGGCAACACGGATCTCTACATGACAAAAGCGAAGTGCAGGATCAGGTACATCCTCTGCTGACTCAATTTGACATTTATGTATTTGAAATGCATGTATCACCTCATAGTGCCAAATTAAAGATAAAACAAATTTTTTACTATGTTTTGCCATGAAAACATAGTTTTTTCAAAACAAGTCTTATAAGATCGTATTTGCCTTACTAGATATAAAAAATATATTTACCATTACATGAGAACTGAATGGGGTTCGTTCAAACACTTTTTATTGTAACTATTGCAGAAATAATGCTATCTGAAACAAGCAAGTAAGTTTTTTTTTAAAACTTCCAATTTCTCTATATATCCTTTGCAAGATATAGAACCTAATAAATTCAGTTCACTGATATATTGTCATTGCATAACGTTAATGAGTCATTGGTTGTGATAATCATTTTAATTTAATAAGGAAGAAACCTGCACCTGTTGATTCCTAAATGTAAAAATTCATTCGAATCTGATTAGGTAAATAAAAACAGGCAGAGGTTGTTGAGCTGAGGATGAAAGTGAATTAAAATGAAAAGTATAGTCTGTAAAAAAACAAAAAGGGGGAAGGGGGGCTTTATAAACTTTAATTTGGACCGTAGGTGTACGCTAGATAATGTTGGAACATTTGGGTTAATAACTAGAGGATATTACGGCTGTAAGAATGATAAGATCTCCTTCTATGGACATGCAAAGCGCATCCAGAACTGAGTGATTTTTGTCCTTTTATTAGTTATTCTCTAGGACGGTGTCCAGTTTGGAGAAAAAATGTCCCACATTATTGTACAATGTACCCGCATGCAAATATAAAATTTTCAAAAAGAACTGGGTGTAGTACCAATTTGTTTCACGAATGTAGTATGTCCTTCCTTGAATTAAATATGTCTGTAGTATGGATGCCTCAGAACATAAATTTAAATCGGTCCTATCATCTAAGTGAATCAATAGATCGAAAATCTATTTAAGAATTTTTTCTCTAGCCGTATTTCGACTGAAGAATGTTTGTTGGAACACTAAAGGAAATGAGCAATATATCATTTTAACCTTCTCAGGTAATTAGAATCTTTAATAACTTAAGAAATATATTGTGTCTCCCTCCCGATGTGTATAATTATGCTAAATGAATAAGACAGTAGAAACAACATAGCATATTTGAATTCCATTGTTATATTCACCAAATGAGTAAAAGATAATCTAGAACGAGGGTATGGGTAAACATACCGCCTAATGATAACGGCCAGGAGATTGCGTCTTAAAAAGTAGACGAGCGAGACAGTCATATGATATTTCAGCCTTGTTCAATGAATAATAGATCTTTTGATAATCATGTTTTACATAACAACAAAATTTTATACCCTTTGATCCGAAAGCCGAAATTAAAACGGATGTCGGTAAACATGAAAGCATCAGTCTTTATTGCAATCATTTAAGCTACTCGTATTAGAGATGCTTTAAATTGAAATTTTAATCTAAAGTTAATTGATGTATTCCATTGTCACAACATTCCCAAATCAATAATCTGGATACTGAAGAAGTAATGGGAACTCTCAAGCGTCGTGTGCGGTTGAGGGAAAATCTTGTGGCAGATATTATATCTAAATTACCCATCTGTGACACATCATCAACATATAGACTATCAAGCATCACCAAATATTAATTGGATCAAGATCTGTATTTATCCTAGTGATGTTTTTTTTTTCTTACACAATATGGTAAAAATATCCATGTACAACTATAGATGCAAAAAACTAGCAATTATTCAATGGTGGAATACTTGCTTCACTATTTCTTTTCCTAACCTCTCGTTGGTGTAGACATGTCAAATAACGCTTTGTGTTATCTATTAAAGATGTGAACAACGTGAGCAGTCAACAAGAGATCAAGTAAGGGCACATGGAACACGTCAGCTCACCATCAATGTGGGTAAGTTGTTCATAGCTGTAGCAGTTGTTATTCTCCCTTCAAAACCGGCGGTTTGACCGGTTTGACAGGGATGCTTCTTCTCCTACCCCTTGATGCCCAGGCTCTAGTCGTACCAAGGTTGTCCGATGTTTCTGCCCAACTCTTGGTTTTGATCATCGTATTTGCGACTAATACGAAGATTGATCTACGTGTTCTTATTCTATCCTGCCTTTACGGTCTATAAAATGAATCTAGTCGGTTATAGTTTCACTCGCGCTTATAGGCCCAGGTGGGAAAAAAGTACAGCTTTCAATGAGATATACGATGAATTGGAAACTCGGGTTATAAACCAGACCCCCCCTATGTATCGGCGTGTACCACCCAGCAAAAAACGTGACCTATAAGTGGAGTTGTTTATGACTCGTCGGCGAAACATCATGGAGATATCTTATTGAAAAATGTCTTTGATAGACTGGACCCAGATCTCCTCACAGCAGGTCCTCATCGGGTGTTTTATTAACGCTGTTGAACTCACGGAAAGAGCCAGTTACCGCAATCCGCAGAGTTATCCAGCAATGGTTTTATGGATTGACGTCCGTGTCTACTCGAAAAAGCACCGATTACTTGAGGTTCTTTGGCATAAGAGACAAGACCCACCAAATGAACTCTTGACAAGGATGTTGTATCACGTTTTCGGAAATGCAACCATCCCAGCTGTCGCTTACGATTATTAGGCGGGCTTCGTCGTGCGTAGAAAATCAAGAAAGATGATCTGTAGGAAGTGGCTGTTAGAATGAATTTGTAAGACGGGAATTTCTAATGTGGACGTGAAAATGGGGTTTGTTTTTTAGAGGGATCGTTTTCTATCATCGAACAGATGTTTTGTGTAGTTTTTGAGAAAAGGTAGAACCCAAGAGACTTTCACTTGGCAGAGGCATAGGAAATCTAGACTGCCATAGAATTGCATCCAACGATAGAGGTGAGGGTATGCAGATTATGGCACAGATTTTTCGCACATAGACGATCTGCAATGGGTTTGAAAACATTTGAGATAGATCGGTTGGGTGTATGAATGACTTGGCCTTTTTCATATCGCGTTTGGGTCTACCTGTAGGAACGTAGAATTGGATACCTTTACGGTTTCAAG